>QJNV01000472.1:0-42027 GCA_004155935.1 Monosporascus sp. GIB2
GTATGTTAAACCTAGCTGAAATCGATTAAATAATTAAGTCTTAGCTTTGTTTAATCAATTACTAATTAAAGAGGAATAACTTGATGCACCTAAGGTTCTTTTTCCTCCCAGCTACAGCTGTATTTACGTATATTTAAGAAAGGTTCACCACCTTTACTTTCTGTAAAAACATTTTAAAGGTTATGCAATTTTTAATACACTTCTTCTTCAGTTATATGCTTCAGTGCGTGATGCAGGGTCTCACAAGGTTGCTTTCTCTTATTAAGCCAACTCTTAATCAACCAACTCTTTACCTTACTTCACAATTGCAGTCTACTTTCATCCTTTTCCTCTCAGAATAAGGGTCGGAGTGCGTTAATCAGCAATGCAGCACTCAAACCACTCCCACAACAGCACCTCCGGATCCGGCCAAGGCAACATATGGCAGACCGGAAATGGGGCAAGTCGACCCGCGTCAGGGGGATCTCATCACGCCAGTACTATATCGGGCGAACACGCCGCAATTACCTTCAGTTGCAGTCAATGTCGCTGTCTGTACCGTAATGGTTATCATGCTGAATACAATCAGCGCGTATGGTGTCGTAAAAGATATACAGGGATGCCACGGCCCTGGTGTTTTCGTCACAGGAACGATGTGCCTCTCGGAAAATGCACCACGTTTGGAATATTAGACGTTTGTGATGATTGCTACTGGGCTTGCCCCAACCTGGACCTGCATCCCGATTACGGCCCTCTTGGCTTTGTGCTTGACCGGTGCGTCACGCCTCTATTTCTCCAGGGCGAAGAACCATCTGGAGACAACGGTACTCCCGGGGGCGAGCCACGACCAGAGCCATAGGCCATTTTCGGGGGCAACACCGTGCACGCACCTGGCGGAAACGGTTCAGGGACTCCGGTATTGCATAGTTCAGTCAATCCTACGGCTTCCCAGGCGCAGAACTATCCACGGGGCCCTCCCCAGGCTCAATGACCTGCACGATTATTCTTCTGGGTACAATTATTTCCAGGCTTTGTGGCAACCGGAACGCGTGCTCCAGCTCCAAATACGCCTCTCCAGTTCCAGGACCCCAAATCAGCTCAGGGCACACCGTTGCCGCCTAATCTATCAGATTAGTCTACTACTACTTCCGTTGCTTCCGCAGGGCCGTCTATCTGGAGGTTTTCGGCAAGAGCTGAACAGAGAAGGAACAGGCTGGAAGATAAACCCAAGTTAGTACAGCAGCTTGAGGTACTTCCTGGCGTCGAAATTGCTCGCTTCACGAATGTCAAGGAGACCCACATACATCGGGAGAAAAGATCGAGCAGAGAGCACCCGTGCACGAGAAGCTGAATGCACCAGGATGATTCTGAGATGCGGACCAAATGCCCTCCGAGGTCAGCGTTTCATGCCAGAAGAGGAAATCCCTAGGCGTTTTAATCTGAATAGTGCCGAAAAATGTGAGGCTCCACACAGTAGCGGGACACTCTACCGGTTCCCATAGGAGGACACCTTACACGCCCACTCTGAAAAATTGCAATATCAGCGCAGAACCCATTAGGATTTAAACCTTTTGCAGCAAGAGCAACAGACCTTATAAAGAAGATAAGAGGTCCAAAGCTTATGGGGAAGGAAAGAAAACAAACTCAACGGCTTAAGGATAGGATAGAAAGAGAGCAGGAGAGGGGCTGCGGTCGACGACGACGATAGAGGTTCTTATGGCTGGTAGTGATAGTTGGCGAGCCTTTTATTCTTCATTCTCTTTTCAGGCTCGTTAGAAACCAGCAATAGTGTTATTCGCTTCCATGATCGCTACCGACAAGAGCGGGAAAGGGGAAGGGCTTTAACTGTTCGGACCTGGAATATAACGGCATGTTTCTCTAAGAGGATCTTCAAGCTCCAGGTCAGGTCCCAGTTTGAACAACCTCTCGTTCAACTTTGGTACACTCGTTCAACCCCGAATGCTTTCCCGTTTCGTCATCTACTATGTGCCTCACAACACCAGCCGCGCGAGTAGCTTACTGAGCTCGGCGAATCGGAGGTCCTTCAGCCCTGTTGAGATTTAGGGGGTGTAAGGGCTTTAGGGGTTCGCAAGATCTCTTTACACACTACACAAGTGACAAAGGCAGCTTCTCCTAAAAGAGGAATTGAGTATGAAGCTGCTCTCGCCCGTCCTATAACCAAATAGAGTACATGACCCCCAAGCTCGACATATGACATGACGTTCAGCATCAACGAAGCTCTGGCAAGTCAGCGTGCGGAACTGGTGGACAACGTCCCATGCGTACGGGCTGGACGGGCCCATCACTCAACAAGTGTTGCCGATGAAGAGAATTGAGTAGCACTCCTATTTGAATAACGGAGAGAACGACACCGACCCTTCGGTAGACGTGAATTCCTTCAGCATCATAGCTATCTAATTCCATCGCCACGCATTGTTTTCCTTTCCTTCCTCGCTTTTCTCAAGAGTCACCGTAAGTCTAGTATCGCTTCTTTTCCTTTTTACTTCGCACGGGAACCCTCCGGCGGGCCTGCGTGCATGCATTGTTATAATGCAAAGCCGAAGAAACTTAAGCCAATATGTTACAACAAAGCTTATCTGACAAAACAGTAAACTTGGAAAACTCCGACGCCCCGGGGCATTAGGTTTCGCCCTTCAGAATGAGACAAGAAGAAGGCATCCATCCACCCATCCGTCTGCGATTGCAGCTCAGTTTCCGTTCTAATCTGCACCGGTCTGTTCGTCATTACTATTGGCGGTCAACGCCTTTAGTTTTGTGGGAGACTTCGGCGCGGCGCCTGCAGCTGTGGTGGCGTCGTACTGCTGATCCACAGCCTCCTCGGCTGTCTTCCGAGCCTCTATGGCCCACTGTTCCAGTCTGTGTTTCTCGATGTGCTTGCGCAGGTTGCTGTCTTCCCACCTCATTGCCTCTAGCATCTTCTCACGCGCCCCCTTTTCCATCTTCTCAAAACGCCTGTCCAGAGTGTCGGTGTACACGCCGGCAGCCTCCAAAGGCGACAGCCGCTGGTATTCCTTGCGATTTTGGCTGTGCTCTGTTTGCTGTTAGTAAAAGATTGGGATAATAAATAGAAAAAGCTTAAGGAATAAACTCACGGCTGGCATAGAGCATACAATACACCCCGAAGAGGTCCGTCTGACTCAGAACCTCCATAAGGTCGTCATCATTCTTGAGCGAGGTGTTGTTAATCCGCGTCCAGTCCTCCCTGAGGTAGCACCTCCTCCAGATCAGCCGCTCTGCTTGCACACGTTCCTCCCCGGAAAGGCCATCGTAGGCCACTTGTAAGGCGAGGAAGAATTGGTCGGGAATAAGCTCTTTGGTCTCGGGTGGGAGCGTGATTAGTGTAAGGAGATCTATTAGGCTGAGGGCGTCCAAAGCTTCGTGGCTATAGAGCCTTTTGAGAGCGTCGTCGAAAATTTGCGAGAGTATCTTGTACTTCTTTGGGATTTTGAGAGCGAAAGTGTCCTGAAGGAAATCCCATTCCTGCTGCTCGTCTACCGCATTGTCGATGACGGGACGTATCTGAGTATCATACAAGTCGTCCTGGACCCCGATAATTGCAAGCTCCTTGTCGATGGCCTCTATGCGAGCGTCTGTGGCGGCTCCATTGATGTCGAGCCCCTGGGGACTAGCGGATGCTTTACTAGAAGGTCGAGATGACTCGGCCAATCTCGCCAGCTTCCCGAGACTCAACTCGATCTTCTTATTCCACAACAACTGCTCACGCGTAAGGCCAAGGTCGAGAAGCGTGTCAGCAGCCCGCTCGGTGTCTTCCTCGACGATGATGTCGTTAATCCAGGATATCTTTGCGAGCTCCGGCTTGGTTCGGAGGTACATCGTTTTGTACTTTTTGTCCCCATCGTATTGGAGGAGCGCATCGATACCGTAAGTGGTGAACAAATACTCGTAGAACGGAAAGGCAAACTCCTCGCCGTACTTTCCAAAGTATTCCCTAACCTTAGTTTCTTTCGCGGCCATCGCCGACTCCAGCTCTGCGGCGCGGTTGGGGCTGAGGCCGGGGCCGTCGAGCTGGTCGCGATACCCGTCGATCTCTCTCGTGAGAACCTGTGCTAGAGCGGGTAACGATCTGTGATGCTCCGCAATTTCTATCGCAGCATCCCAATTCTCTGAATCTGCAAGGAGAACCACCTTCTCGTGGCGGTCCTGCTCATAGATCTGCTCATACTGCTGGCCAGTTGTGCTCTTCTTGGGATCATCGCTTGCCAGGTAAGATCGAGACAGTTCCTGAAGAGATGTAAGGTAGATCTCGGTCAACTGCGGTAACATCTCCTGGACCCTCTGAAGTAAAACGGCCTCTGCTGAATGGGATGACTCCTGTAGTGCGGACCAATTCTGCTTGACCCATTCGGAGGCAAGTTCCAATTGCCGTTTGATATTGTTGGTGAGGTAAGGTTCGCACGTCCAAGGTATTGGCAAACCATCGTAATTGCCAGCCAGGATGCCGTTTTCAAGCTGTTCACCACCCAAGCCATAACGTGCGAGGCTTCCCTGGCGGAACGCCAAGGCGTCTCGAATTGCGCCGTTGTAGATTTCGGTGGCCTCGTAGATGAACCGGGTAAGGGAAGCCTGGTCAAGATGAGCTCGTGTGTTATGTTTAATAACCTCGTAGCCCCAAGCGATAAAAAGTTCCATGCGATCGACATCCCGGATGAACCAGTGGCGAAGCTGATCGACCTCCCCTTTCTCGACGTCCGGCTCGGACTTCTCCTCCGACCGAATGTACTCGACGATCTCGGCAACGATGCTCTTCTTCGAATCGACTGGGCGTGACCCGATGAACTCTTCATGCTTTCGCCATAGGGTGCTAGCGACATGCATTTTCTCTGCGTTCCAGAGAAGCCTCCACTTCGTGACACGATTAAGGGAGATCCCCAGCTTTTGAATATGCGCAATGAGTTTATCGAGGTAGCGTACGCGCTCTTTGATGTTGTTCTCCACTCGTACAGCCAGGGATGAAAAGTGCTGACCCGTGGATGTCAAAATCTCCTGGCTAAGGGCCAAGGCCGCGATGCCGAATTGTTCATCTGTGAAAGGCAGTTCCCGCTGTACGTCAAAGGCCAATGGGTTGTCCTCTCTTACGCCAAAGAAAACAGCCTGCTCAAGTTTTGTCTTCGCCGTGACCACCGGCGGCTTATCGCTTGCAAATCGTTCCACATCGGGCATCGTGATGCGCAGAGTACCTGCACCGCGAACAAGCAGAACGACCGATGGGTTTTTCGTTTTGACCTTATGTGTCTTTCCCTCATCGTTTCCGGATCCTAGAAAGTGAGGTTCTTCCCCACCGGAGCCCACGATCTTCACGGTAGGATCTTCCCGCAAGTCGACTACATCCTCGTAAGAAGCTGGAGAGAGGTCGTTGTCTTCCATGAACTGGGAATCCGGCGTATCAGGTGGCTGAGCTATCGAAACAATGACGATTGCATGGCTGAAGACCACGAAGGCGATGATCGAAGGTCTAGGAAGAAATAGACGGGGTTTGACGTAACTATGTGAGTCGGGTGGAGTAGAATAGGCAGACAGTGGCCTAACCATGCCAATTTCTACTGCGTTCTCGGAAGAACCGGGGGTGATCATAACCTCGACCATAGCATATCGGCAGGTATGTTTGTGAGAGAGATATGTCAAGAATAGCAAGTGCTGCTGGTCGTCGCGGGTCGGGGACAGGCAAAGCTGGCTCATATCATGTTGCCCAGAAGCGAGATCGTGCGGCACAAAACAGAAATCGAGGACTCTGAAAGACTCTGAAGGGAACCTTGCGCTTATCTGGTCCTTCTGTTGCACCTCATTCATGATGGTTGTCCTGGCATCAACCTCGGCTAGCACATCGTGATGGCCACCGCGGTGTACCCTCCAGGATTGTAGGCGCCCCCTGGAGGTTGCGGCGACCACAGTGGATTCGCCCCGACTCGAAGACCCGTCCGTCCTCACGGCTACAATATCCCCTTGGGTGGCTGCGTGGGTGAGTGCGTGTCGGATGCTACCAAGGATGCCGCCGCTAGAAGGACCTAGACTTGTCCGCAAAAATTGGACCGACACTTTGGGGCGACCATGAGCATCGCGTACACTCATGTAGGCCATGCGACCGCTGCTGAAAGTCAGAATAAACCCGGCCGCGGATTCGGCGGTCGAGATCTGAATAACGGTTTCTCCCGAAAACATCCCGGGAATGGACTCCTCGACACCATGACGCTGTTGTCGCAGAAAGTCCAATGTGGTTGCGCTGGATATGGACTCCCAATAAGTGATCCTGCCGCTGGTGGGTATTACAACTACCAAGCCAGGCTCCGAAGACGACGCGGATGGCGGAGCAAGGGCTCCTAGTGGTAGAGGATCGGTCGTATTCTTGGAAGGACACGGTAGTGTGAATGTGAAGGATTCGGGAGATTGCGTTGGCGTTGAATAGGGCCACACAACGGCATGTGTGTGCGTGAGGTTCAGAGCATAGCCCGTGGAGCTGTCAACTAGACCATGCTGTCGGCCTGGAAAGAATTAGAAGTCGCGTATTTAGGATAATGGCAAGAGAGCAAGGGGACATACTGGTTGAATCTTCCTTAAGCCTATCAGGCAGGGCAGGCAGCTTTCTCACGTCGAAGGCATTATTAGTTGTCTGGGGAAATTCATGTTAGCGCCTCAACATCTCCCATGCACAAGAGCTCATTCGAGTGTCGAGACGTACTAGTAGGGTGCTGCCATCGCCTTTATTTAGACGATCCGCATGTCTCGGCTTCTTGGATCGCACGCTGAGCTCCTGCTTGGGTAGCTGCGGGGGACGATCGTCGATTCCATCCTGCTTCGCCTCCGGAACTGAGGGTTTCGTGGACTTGACATCGTAGGATTCCGCATTGCTATTAGAGTTGGCGAATGTATCCTCGGATAATGGTACCCGCTGCCTCTTGGCTTTCGGCTGCTGGACGGAATTCTCTGCGCTTAAGGGTCGCTGACGACGCCGGCTGCGAGTCGTCATGGGAGTAGGCGCCGCATTTGCGCTGCCGTTGTCGAGCGACGGAGAAAACATGGTGAAGACGCGGAATAGTCCGCTGCAAAACAACAGCGACGGGGTCGCGTTGGTCTAATGTCTATGGGAAGATTGATGACTAAGGACCCTTCCCCTTCCCTAACTCAATTGTCGCAACGCTATACAATAAAACTCGGCGATGATATCGTAGATTCGTGTCGGCTGCAATAATTATCAACGCACCGATTGATGAATGGGATGGATTCTCATATTCCTGGGATGAGGGAAAGCGATGATGATGATGATGATGTAAATTAGTTGAACAAGAATTTTTAGCTTGCTGCAGCAGAGGAAGAAAGGGCCGGGTGGATTGTAAATACAACTTAGGTACGTCGGTATGTTATCCTAGTATTGTGTGGAGGTAAAGGAATCCTCCCGAATTGCAGAACACACCGGCCGACTTCCCAGGGTCTAAAGAAGGTCTAACTAGTTAGGTGGCTCTGCGAAGAGAAAAAAGCATGAGGAGGTATTCACTCCCTCACACCTTCATGTCCAACCAATGTTTCGTGGTGTGGCTGTTGTTGATTGGACCTTTGTTGATGGCGTCTGAAAGTGAAAAACGGCCCAAAAAGAACATGAGGTTCCACCGGCTGTTGTGGTAACTAGCGGACCGCTTCCTGACCACTGGGAATTAACGGAACAATGTACAGATGGTTACCAGGTACCCACGTCTCGTGGTCTCAGGGATCTACTGTATCTTGGGGCAGCAACCGGAGTACGTTCCCAGTACATAGGAGGCCGAGCTATCCCCAAAACGACCTACCTAGTAGTCGTAGATCGGTACGTACTCCGTCCGTACTGGTAGATGTCTATTTTCTATCTTCTCCCTGCACCGGCTTGTTTCCCCAATCTTGCGTATGTGAGGCTCGGCGCGGAAACAACCTCAAACGCTGGAATTCACTAGTATGCATCTAAGAGCGCAATTCTCTTACAGACATAACATGGAACCCCCCCGTTAGGACTAAACTTAGATCGTCGTCTTTATCTGATGCAAGGGTGATTCCTGAGGAATGCCATATCGTAATTGTCCCAGCTCTTTAGATATGTTACTGTGGGCCACTTTCAATCTGTGGGGTTAATCCACCGGAAATTGGAGTCGCCGTATGTCTCGATGGCCTCAATATTTATATATGCCAGTACTTCCTCCCTACAGCCAAACTTTACCACACATCTCACAGTCCGACTCTACCATATCTGATACGGTTTCATTACTGATTGAAGTTGATTAAATGTACAGCTATTCCAACATAGTCCTACCTATCTATAGGAAGTGTGGGCCTAGCATCTATGGGTGAGTTGTGGAATGGAGTTTGTGTTTCGCAACCCGATCTCTCCATCGTCTGAACGTACGAGCCTGAAAGACTTTGGCTGAACTCAAGACTGGAGAAGTACACTAAATCCAACCGTCTGCATCGACATAGTTCACTGCATATACAGACTTGATAACATGCCGGCGATGCTATTTGCACCGTCTTTGGCGGACGATCAACCAACCTTTCAAGGGACTTCTACTATCGGTTAGAAGTGGAATCTCGTTATGAAGATATTCTCTCTGTATTGTGTCATAAAAGTGGGTACGGTAATCCGAGGTATTGGCCCCTTTGGTTGAACTGGCCAGTCCACGCCTCCTTTACTAGCATACATAGAGGCTCTTTCATTGAGTGCCACTATACCAAATACCGAGTTTCTGGGTCATTCGGATGGCAATATAGAAGATACGGACCATTAACTGCTACGCATCCGGGCTGCGGGGATTAGATCGTTCTTGAGCTAATCATTTCATCCCTGATTACAGGCCGCCGATGCGACATTATACTCAACATGATGGTAGATTTACTACCAGGGGATAACGGTCTCTAAACGCTTTCTCCTTATTGACCGCCTTCCCCATGAGACGCACGGTTTCATTTTCAGGGCTTAGCTAAATGACTCTACGATTCCATCCTAATTGGCGAAGCACTATTGACAGTGTGATTGTTAGTGTCTAAGTGGCAGAGGAATGCTAGTGCTATGATGAGGCGATACTCTAGATCGGTTACCATAACCGATCCTCTGGTGAAATACCAGTCATTATTAGCCACTGGGCATTACAGCCCGGGTCCGGCTCAGCATCGGTTGGCGATCCACCTCCAGAAGATCTACCACCGGCTCAAGGACTATTCACCCTCTGTCGAGTATCGAACGAGGCTAAAGGCCATAGGCCAAGCACTGGACCGATCCAAAACAGAGGACCGCTCCAAATCTCTCGCGATTGAAAGCCACCCCATTCGCCGGAACCCCTTATTCTCGCGCTTCTTCGCGCGGACGGAGGGGCCGGACACTCTGGCTCTCACGCGAGTCCTCACAAGCCATGAGGAAGCAATAAAGATCGACTCCCCGCGAGGCCTTTTCCTGTCCGGGGAGGTGGGGACGGGGAAGTCTATGCTGCTGGATCTCCTAGCAGAGGGCCTACCTACGAGTCGGAAGAGGAGATGGCATTTCAATACCTTCATGTTATATACGCTCTCGCAGCTGGAGCACTATAGGAAATCGCATTCCCAGATAGGGGCGGATGACCGACAATACTCCCTATTTTGGATGGCGAAGGAGATGATAGAGAAATCCCCGGTCCTCTTCCTGGATGAGTTCCAGCTCCCGGACAGGGCAGCCAGCAAGATCCTTAGTAACCTGTTCACGGCCTTTTTCCAACTGGGCGGAGTCCTCGTTGCGTCCTCAAACCGTATGCCTGAGGAACTGGAGAAGGCCGCCGGTTTCGACTACACCGCACCTACCCCCGGTGGAGCGATAAGTCAAATGCTAGGCCTTGAAAGAACTCGCGGTAAGGGGGAGCTTTACGGTTCTTCCAGCGACTTCGCCGCCTTCCTTGAGGTGTTGAATGCAAGATGTGAGTTTTGGCAGATGGAACGCGGCAAAGACTGGAGACGCCGCGAGGCTGCCGAGCTACCGAATCAATATCCAGCATCATTGCCAGAATCTGTGGCGTCCCATACGTCTGCGCTTGGCGTCATAGTCCAAGCTGCGGGTAATCCTAATGAGCCTGAGCCAAGCGATATTGCTGGTGTTACCACAACACCTAGAAACTTTTATCTGCTGGAAGAGACGGACGAGACGTCCTGGGCTGATGCACTAGATAGCCTCCTACCTTCCCCTATCCAGCGGGTCCCCTGGGAACCCGCAACGCTTACGGTTTATGGCCGGGCAATCACTATCCCACAGCAGCATAACGGGATCGTGTACTGGGACTTCGCGGAATTGGTATCCTCGTTTGGGCCTGCGGACTACATCACTATGGCGTCTACGATCCATACATTTATAATCGATGGTATCCCAATACTGACCATTCTCAAGAAGAACGAGGCTCGGCGTCTAATAACTTTCTTGGACGCCTTGTACGAAGCACGGTGCAAGCTCGTCGTACGAGCCGAGGCCGGCCCCGACGACCTCTTCTTCCCTGAAGCAAGACGCGCCTCTCCCTCAACCGTACCGTCGTCACAGTTCCAGGCAGGGTCAATAGACGCAGACGCGATCCACTCCGAGACCATCGCGGAGGCATACCAAGACGCCCAATCTCCGTTCCGACCCAACGTCTCCTCGTACGCGGTCTCGGGCAACGCAGCATACGACCCGGACCACGACTTCGGGTCCGACTTCGGGCTGGGGCCAACGGCGCAACAACAGCAACGGCAGCAGCGGCAGCAGAGGCCCGCGATCGACTTCAGCAACACGGCCGCGTTCACGGGCGAGGACGAGAGGTTCGCCTACAAGCGCGCGGCCAGCCGCCTGTGGGAGCTGTGCGGGGCGCGGTGGCACGCCCGGACGGGCGAGGGCTGGTGGCGGCCGCTCCCGGCCGAGGCGCGGCACTGGGAGCGCGGGCCCTCCGGCGGTCCGAATCAGCACGGCCGTGAGACCGGCGAGAAGGGGGGCAGCGATGCCCAGATGGGGCCCGCGGTGGAGCTCGATGAGCCGGCTGGTTTGCAGAGGTTGAGGGTCGAGCATTTGAGGAAGGATGCTTCTGCCGAGGGGATTCGAAATGGTTACTAAGTCATAGGCGCAGCACTAAAGTACTCGAGATATCGCGAGAACGTCCATAGATATCGGAATGGAGTTACGCGCAAGATTGGGCTCATCTAAAAGGGGCAGCCCCGGCCCATGAGTCTCCGTAGGGCGCCTAAGGCTCAAAAGTTGTTTAGAGGGGTAGTGGACCGCCGCCGTACATGCGCATACGACTAGCAAGTCATATAGCTGCGCGACGCTCCATCAGCAGATCTGGTAGCCGCTATAAACAACTAGAAATATCCACAACAACCTAATCTCCCCAAGTTCCCGCCGCTAACCCGCTGCTTCATCTCACCATTCATGAAACCATGCAAATACGTCTCTCCCACCAGCGTATACGAATCGTTATCACCCTCGTCACCATACCCAGGGGGACACGCCGCCTTGCCTTGCCTTGGGTGCTCCGGTGGTCCCCGACCAGCGAGAGGCTGTCGGCGAGGGGGCTCGGCGGGGAGAATGGAGGCAATCGGCGAGAACACGGATGACGACGTAGCAGCTCTGGAATAGCCAGGGGCGACGAGAATCGTGAACCCCGCTGACAACGCTCATCTGGCGATGCCTAAGGTGATGTAGATCTTGTCGCGCAGGTCAGCGCCCGAGTATACCCGGGTATCATGGAACGGAGCCTGGGAGTAGTTCATCCAAACCCGCCTCTTCTAGTCTACGTTTGGGCGCCATATCCTCTTACTGACCGAGTTCTCGCGTCGGAGGGGGGTTCTGCTATGAGTGCAGGGGGGAGAAGTGTCAAGCCTGGCGCCGTGGACGGCCGGGAAAGTCCTCTCCGCGTATCGGATGTAGAAAAGTATTGTGTGGAAGGCATACAGAGTGTGATAATAATCCGGCCGGAGGTGGGTAGTTCGCTGCTCAAGACGGGCCGTTGCGCGCAATGTTGTTAGTCCACCGCCATTCTACCGATGCGTTCCCTTGGTTTCCAGACGGAAGAGAGCGAAGAAGGGACGATGGGGGCGGTTGAGGTAGGCAAATCTATTCTGTGCGGATACAGCGGCAGACGCCGACTGAAAGACTCGAGCGCAAATCAAGACCAGCTTGCCCGAGCCCGCAAAGAAACTCCAGACTCCATGCTACCGCACAGTCCCGGCTCCGCGAAAATGGACCCGTTTTGAGATACACACCCCAAAAGGCTCCGGTAACCCCATCGAGGCCGCAGTCCACTATTGCTACTAGCCCGGCCCACGCCACCCAGATCACAGACTCGTAACGCCGGGCGCCCATCCCTCGCCAATGCGCCGCATCTCCTGGCTGAACCTGCGACTCGTGATCTGCTTGCCGCCGCGGCCGTCGAGCGGGGCGTGCTCGTCGGGGTCGTAGAAGGGGTTCTGCAGGAGGCGGACGTAGGCTGTCTGCATGGCCCTGAAGACGGGCTTGAGCTCGCCCTCCCTGAGGCCCACGCCACCGCCGACCGCGCCGATCGCCCCGGCGGCGGCGGTGGCGGCGACCCCTCCTCCTCCTCCTCCTCCCGCGACGACGGGCCCGCTACCCCTGCCGGGGCGTCCCCGCATGTCCACGACGGCGACGAACTTGACGCCCGTGTTGGTCTCGAAGCCGTAGGCAGCGAGGCGCTCGTCGACGGCGTGCAGCAGACCGTAGTCGCCCGACAGCATGGTCCCTGGGCCCGAGGCGGCGGCGTGGCGCGCGCGCGCGTCGAACACGTCCAGCGTGCTGGACAGGAGCAGGGAGAACTGCAGCGGCGTCCGGAGCGGGTGTGCGCGCGTGTTGGAGTGGCTGTCGTATGAGGGGAATATGGAGATGTGGAGAGGGTTGTTCTGCGTTTCAGTCGCGTTAGCCAGTAGCTAACGCCTATATAGGCATGTAGGACAGTGCGGGTATCGCGCCGCTTTTCGAGAAGGTCGGAGCTATCTGTAAATGGAGGAAGGTGGGAAAGGGAGGCGGGTAAAGGAGTGCGCTTACATTTCTCCCTATGACGCCTAGGCAGGCTATTGAGGGTATTGCCGCTGCCATTGCTACCTTGTGCTGTGTCAATGTCGTGCTAAAGACACAACACTTATTAAAGGGCGTGGATTGGTGTTGAGACTTGCGTATATGTTCGCATGCGCCAGGAGCTTAAGCCGGCCATGGACGTTGCAAGGTGATAAGTACCGATAGTAGGGTCGACCCACCCACCACGGTTAGGTGGGGCTATGTATGCATTAGGCCATATACTGCAGGGGTGTGCCGGGCCCCTACAACCACCCCTCCCTCTCCCCCCTCAACCTACGCCGCTACGAAGTACATACATACCAGGTATAGATCTATAACTCTTTATCGACACACGAATTACATATAAGCAACATAGATATAAATACCCATATAGGCATTGTTACGTACATAAGCCAGGCAGGGATATGTTAACCCATAGCGCAGGTGTTTCCAGTGTGTTATAGGTTTTCACGAATCGCGTCAATATACTTAAGACTAATGAATCACCATGATTCGTCCTGGGATGGGGTCATTTGTGGTATACCAAAAGGTCAGTAGAATGACCGTTGCATGGTGAAGCTCCCGTGCGAAGAGTGTTTGACGACAAGAATAGTTTACGTTATTTCAATGTTAATCCACCTACTTGGGTTTAGCAAGGGGAACACTTGATGGAGTGAATATGAGGGAAGTTTGGATGATTCGACCACTTGATAATCTGTCTTACACACAAACCCCGAAGGAGAAATTAGGGAATTTACTTAAGCACCGATAACATACATGCGTACCTAATCTAGAGCGTGGTTGGGAATTTTATCCCGACAACCTATAGCGGGCATGCACGGGAGACGTTACGTGCCTCCCTGGTAGCGAGAACACCGCGCTCCAATAGATAATGTCTCCTAGAACACGAGAGTAAATCGTGCGGCGCTGCACAGATGCACCCGCTATAAACGCGCCTGTCGTCCTACGTAGCATCGTCCGACCCAACGGCGCGACATGTAAAAGCTACGTAGTTACTCCTCATCCTCCACCAGCGACTCCGTCTTCTCGAGCCCCTTCAACACGTCCTCGATCTCGACGGGATCCGTGATCGCCCAGACACCGCCCCCCTTGACGGTATCGGAGGCGCCCCGCATGCCGACCTCCTTGCCGACGAGGTTCCGGCCCACCTTGCCGGGGCCGATGCCGACCCACCGGCGCACCTTCTGCTCCTGGTCCAGGTACCGGATGCTGTCCCACCAGCGGACGGTCTCGAGGCACTGGCGGGCTAGGAGGTCGCGGACCTCGGCGGCGCTGGCGAAGGGGCGCGCCGTGACGTTGCTGACGCACTCGAGGACGCCGGGGAAGCTGACGACGTCCCGGTCTTCCCGGCCGGGCGCGCGGCTCTTCTGGCCCAGCAGCCCGCGCATGGCGTCGACGGCGGGGCGCATGATGGGGCTGTGGAAGGGGTCGTCGCAGCTGAGGCGGACGGCGCGGGGGTCGTGGCCGAGGAACTGGCGCACGTGCGCCACGAGCTCCTTGATGCGGGCCACGCTGCCGCTGAGCACGATCTGGTTCTTGGAGTTGACGTTGGCGATGAGCACCTGCCGGATCGGCTTCTCGGAGAACTCGGCGCCGCGGATCCCCGCGCTGCGGTAGCCCACGAACCCGTCGATCGCCTCGATGAGCGCCGGCAGGTACTGGGGCTCCGTGACGAGCGCCACCATGCCGTACTCGCCGCCGTGCGCCTCGCGCGCGCGCCGCGTCGCCTCCGCCATGGCCTCGGCCCGGCGCCGGCAGATGTGGAGCGCGTCCTCGAAGGCGAGGATCTCCGCGGCCACGAGCGCCGCGAACTCCCCGAGCGAGTGGCCCAGCGTGACGTCGGCGCGCTCCGCGGCGCGGAACCCGAATTCCCGCTCAAGAATCCGCAGGATGAGGATTGACGTGGCCATAATGGCGGGCTGCGCGACGGGAGTCGCCGTGAGCTCGCGTGAGGGCCCTTCCTGGATTACCGACGAGAGCTTGTACCCCATGAGGTCATCGATCTCGTCGATGATGGCCGAGGCAGTGCGTGGGAACGCCTCGAGCCAGGGGGTCAGCATGCCGACCTTTTGGACGCCTTGGCCTGCGGATATGTAACGAGACAAAACCGTCAGTCTTGCGGGATCTTCTGGCTGGCTAAAAGGTGTGGAAGAGAAAAGACAAGGTCTAGTGGGCCAACAGGAAGTGGAGGGTGCATTTCTTTACCCGGAAAGAAGATGGCCGTTCGCGGCCGCGATCCCTTGGTCGAAGCATATCTCCGACCTGCGACCCGGATTGCTACCGACGTCGAGATATGTGATGCGCGACTCGCATTGGGACAGCCGAGGTAACGAGTCACGGCGGAGCGGGCGGCGGGTCGGGCGGACCGAAAACGCATTGGTGAAGCAGACACTCTCATCGCCGTGCGCCAGCTATACTTGAGCGTCGACGGCTGTGTCTGGTATCGGAAATCATTGAAGACTCTGGAGGTAGGGAGCTGCTCCTTGGCCGTGGTGGAGAAAGGAAGGCTGAATTGGGGTTCCGGGAACGTGGAAGTTTATGCCTATTATGATGGGATGCCTCCCGCCTACGAAGGAAGGGCGACTAATTTCAACGTAGATGCCAAGCCAGAAAATGGATTTACCCCACACCATATCCCCGGCTCCTAGGATCCGCCCTCCGAGATGCCCCGGTGACATCCAGGACTCGATGTCCAGTTGCCCATGGGTGGTTCGTACATGATATAATCACTGGTATCCGAATGTTTACTAATTTCCAAAAGTATCGTAAGTCGCAAAGCCAACGTTAGGAGAAGTGTTTCATAAAGGTCCGGCTTTATCCGCATTATCGAAACGGGTTGTCCTTGATTAGCCCGGCGCTCTTTTCACTGGTTTTGGCTGCAGTTATGTCCCGATACAAACCGCTCGTTGCTAACGACTGTGCGGTAACGGGGCGTGATAGGTGCATGTTTTCTCTCCTCCCGGATCTATTCTAACACCTAATTTCGACCCCCCCTTTGCTTATAGTAAGGTACTTGACGCCTTTATATGGCTTCACACCCTCGCCGAGACCGCGGCTCTTCTTGCTGTCGAGTACTATGCTCTCCACCTTGATTCCACTCGCCAGCCACCCCTTGATCGAGAAGCTGACCGACGCGGAGCTGGGCATGAGGATCTTATTCTGCGCCAGTTTCTTCGCGTCCTTCTCATCCTCGGCCTTCTCCGTACTGACGCCTGGTTTCGTATCTGATGATGACTGGTAAGGCTCGTCGTATGTGTAGTCGCCGCCGAATCCAAACCCTGTGGGGTCCGCGTCTTCGAGATCATCAGCTAGGGGGCCGACGACCGTGCACCGTAACCCGAAGTATGTCGTCCCTGCTGAAAGTTCCTTGGCCGGTATACGCCATTCCAGGACGTTGTCCCCTGGGCTATAGCTTGCATCACCCCTCGTGGGTCGAATGTCGGAGAGGTTCCTCACGTCAGAAGGCAAAGGGATCGACACAACAACATCCTGTAACAAGGGAGAGGCAGCCGTCCCAGCCTGCGGTCCACCAAATCCTCTCCCACCGGAGACTCCTCCTCTACCGGACGGTCCAGACAGTGAGGAGCCAGAAGGACCAAATATTTTGTTAATGTGTAGTCGAACGTCGAAATCGGAACCTGTTGAGCCAAGTCCCGTCTTGACTTCTATGTCCACAGGCAGCTTCAGGTTGTTCGAGCTCAGGGATCCACTCTTTCCATTCGTGAAAGGCAGCAAATCGACCTCGTAGCCCGCTAAGATAAAACGACCATCGGGGGGTATGAAGCTGAGCTCACCGGGCCGGTCCTTCCATCGACCCAACCGCACGCATGGATGGAAGACGGGCAATTCCATTATACTAGTTAGATTATGCTTTCCCGAAGGCCCGGTGAGATTTAGGGTGATATCGGGGACCCCAGATACTTTAGAGGTGAAGGCGATAGTTCCGTTTGCGAAAGCGGCGATCGGGCGCCCGGACGGGGCAAGAGTGACGGTGAGGGTTTCGACTACATCGGCATAAAGCTCATTGGACGTATGACGGACATTTGCTCTTCTCCAAGGCAACGCAGGCGCGTTCTGGCCTGCCAGAGATAGAGAGCTCGGACTGTTGACATTGTTGGCGAAGGCAGGTTTGCTAGGCAGATTCATGCTGCCCAACAGCTTCCCTAATAAGCCTTCGACTTCGACAACATCCCTCAAGGCGTTAGGTTCCGTCGTGTTGATTGTGCCGGCATCGCACATCTCGGTGAGGAGTTGGGCGACGACATCGTAGTTGGCTTCGATCCTATGGGCGAGCAACGGCGCACCTAGGAACTCTTCTAGCGCATCTATTACACGATGGAGGAACTCGAGGACGAGGAGTGGCTCTATCTCGGAAGACGTCGTCGCCAAGTAAAGCAAGTTGGCATGTTCCAGGCTAAAGACCAAGGTGGCAGGGCTCGTATTGGACAAGAAGATTAGATTCGGTCTTGGGGCCGGATGTTGGAGATAAAGAGGAAGCAACTGCGTTGCGGACAAAGGCCGCGAGGTATAGGTATGAGAGAGGATTGCGCGACTGGCAGATAGAAGTTAGTTAAATACTTAATGGATAATGAAGTCCCAGCAAGCCATTTGAAACTTACGTGTGCTCATCATAGATGTGCAGCGCCTCGATTACACCGTTCATGACGGTCGTATTCTCCGAAACATCATCAAATTTAATCGCTCCTGGGTACGTTAGAAAGCAAGGAGTACTTAGAACGACAGTCTTGTGTCTGGTGGAGGGGCCGGGGCAAAGCGGCGTATGGACGTCACTCGTTTGCTGCCCAGCGGCAAGCAGACGGTTCCTTTTTAGCGTCAGAAACGCGGGCTTGGGGATAAGGGATCAGGGGATCGACAATTGTGGCTAGTGAGGTGGCTGATCGGCGTCCCAGCCACACCTGGTTCCTTGAACTTTTTATTTCGTTAACGAAAAATTTGGGGCTTCCTCCGTAGTGGGGTTTTATCTGTGTCTCTATCTCTCCGCTACAAAGCTGCTAGACTGGGCTGATGAGAAAGTTTCACCCGATAAGAGAAAGGTCAATCTGCAATCTGGAAGTTTTCAGGGACGGTTCCTGCAGCAGCCCCGACGCGAACGAGAAAGACGGCAGGGCAATGGCTGGACCTGGTAGTATCACGTCCTCCATAACCTCCAATACTCTCACTCATACTCCGGGCATGGCCTTTTTATCCACCTTCACAGACTCCTCGAAACCATTTGGAGCCGCAGAGATGTTGGCGCTTTTCGAGACTATCCAGGCAGGGAACCGCCACGCCTTCCTACAGCCCACCCCGGCCATACCCAACGCCTCCTTACAACTCGCAAAAGCGACACTAGATGCGTATGCAGGCCAAGTGAGCGATGAACAGCAGCAGAGACTGAAAGAAGCGAACAAGAAACGGAAGCGGGCCGAGAACCCTCCCAGCAAACCCGAAGTCCTCAAGATCAGGAAATTGCATGTCGACGGCTTCGAGAGCGGCCAGGTCTGGCAGCAGGCAAGAAGGATCATCAGTAATACACTTCAAGATTCTAAGGAGGCACTCGAAGAACTGGAGAGCCGACATGAGGTTCATGTTAATAGTGTCAACCCCAATGTCAAGTCCCCTGGGTCCCCTGAAGCAATCTCCAAAATCAGTCCCGATGGAAGTGAAGAAGAATCTGCCGAGGAGAATGTGGACTCCGAAGAAGAAGATACAGATGAAGTCGACGAAGAAGCCTCTATAGACGAGGACGACGCAGGAGATCTCGAAGAACTCATGGAGGGTGAAGATGAAGAAGGTGTCGAGGACATGGAAGAAGGGGACGACGAGCGCATCGACGAAAACGAAGAAGACGATGAAGACGAGTCCTCGGAAACCATGGTAGAAGACCCGAATGGCCTCAACGACGGCTTCTTCTCGATTGATGAATTCAACAAGCACACTCAATGGTTCGAGGACCAAGATGCCAAGGCAAATCCAAACACGGATCAAGCAAGTGACGATGAAGACATTGACTGGCATGCCGATCCATTATCATCAAATCCTCCAGCAGGAAGAAAGTCATCGAAGAAATCACGCAAAAATGAGGAGGACGAGCTACCATCGGACCTGGAAGACGACGAGGACGAAGATGGCGGGCCTACGTTCGGCAACGTGGATCTAGACGCACCGGAAGGCGAGAGCGACGTAGAGGAGGCAGATGATAATATGGACGAAAGGGGCGATTTCAACGCCAACGATATATTCTACAAAGATTTCTTCGCCCCACCAAAGAGGAAAGGGCCAAAGCAAAGCAAACCACGAAATTCGAGGAAGACCCGACCCGTTTCACCAGAGGATCGGGATATAGACCGAGCTATGGCTGATGTTCACCGCGATTTATTCGAAGACGAGTCGGAAAGCGAGGACTCGGACGATGCGCTTTCGGACGTCTCTGCAGGGAACCCGAAGTCGAGGAAATCTGCCCACGAAAGACGACAGGCCAAGTTAGCTGAGGAGATCCGCCAACTCGAAGCTGCGAATGTAGCCAAGAGGGAATGGACCATGGCAGGTGAAGCCAAGGCGGTGGATCGACCGATGAACTCACTCCTAGAGGAAGACCTTGATTTCGAGCATGTCGGGAAGCCGGTTCCGGTAATAACCACTGAGGTTAGCGAAAGCATCGAGGAGATGATCAAGCGGCGCATTCTCGCTCAAGAGTTTGACGAAGTCATCAAGCGGCGGCCTGATGCGGCCGACTTTTCGTCCGCAAACACGCGCAGAGGACTTGTCGACCTCGACGATACCAAGGCCAAGCAAAGCCTGGCGGAGATCTACGAGGAGGAGCACGTGAAGAATGCCAACCCGGACACGTACGTCAGCAAGTCGGACGAGAAGCTGCGCAAGGAAGAGAAGGAGATCGAGCAGATGTGGCGCGACGTCAGCGCCAAGCTCGACGCGCTCAGCAGCTGGCACTACCGGCCCAAGCCCGCCGCGCCGGCCCTGACCGTAGTCTCGGACGTGGCGACCGTCAGCATGGAGGACGCGCAGCCGGCGACGGCGCAGGGCGTCACGGGCGGTGACACGGCCCTCGCGCCGCAGGAGATTTACGCTCCCGGCAGGGAGACCGCCGAGAAGGGCGAGGTCGTCGCCAAGAGCGGCCTGCCCGTCGCCCGACAGGAGATGACCAGGGAGGAGAAGGCCCGGCGCCGTCGCAGGCAGAAGGAGCGCATACGCAAGGCGGGCGGCGTCGGTGGTGCTGGCGTCGGTGCCCAGCCGGGGGCCGGCAGCGGCGGGAAGACCAGGGCCCAGGAGCGCAAGGACACCCTCGGCGACCTCAAGAAGGGCGGCGTCAAGATCATCAACAAGAAGGGCGAGATCGTCGACATGGAGGGCAACAAGGCGAAGGCGGGCAAGGCGGCCTCGAGCGGCAGCTTCAAGCTGTGAGGAGGTTCTTGGTGGTGGTTGGTTGCCTCGGTGTTTTTGATACGTATATTAACGTGACAGTACCATGAGCTATTGCGACTTAGCTCAGTGCTTAATGGTGACCGCGCTTTGTGATAGTACGCGATGCCTTTGCAGGCGTATCATCGGTGTGTATATCTCCGCGAATTGTGTTTTTACTAAGTATCTCACTACGCTGTCCGGAGGACATTATCCCTGCAAAATCCTCCCAGCCCAAGAGTCTCCTGTTATATGATCAGTTCGACTAAGATGTTTACGCGTAAAATCACGAGTTTTCGAGATATAAGTGAATTATTCACATGAACCATATGCACCCTGCCCGATATGTCGAGGAGGTGGAGCACGGAACGATATGCCTATCTACATACCTGTTTTCCTATGGTCGCAATAACCCAGGACGATAGATGGTGGTGCTCGGCCACGAGACTACGTTAGCAGCGCCTAGTAATTGCTAATTTTGTGGAAGGATAGCTTCGCTCTTCTTAGGAATGCTCACAGGATACACCGTCCGACAGTGCGCTCGGAGTTGTCTGTGCGAAGACGCGCCGCTTGTTCCTGCAGTTGGTCCGGACGCATGAGAATACTATCCAATCACGCATTGGCCCTCGCCCATATCAAGGGCGAGGAAAGGACTCTCCCTTCATAACTGCTGGGCATGCCTATGGCGTCTGCTGCGGTTCTATTTCGTTTTCAGGGCTCGCCCTTTACGCGACATCACTTAGTCCTTGGAAGACTTGCACGGCCCCAGGTATCATAGCAGAAACGATGACGTTACCAAGCCCCAAACTCCCCAAGACTTCCGACAACGTCCCGTATGAACACTGGCCTGGTTTTCCCGGCCGCGGCGAACCCATCCTTCTCGTTTTTGACCCCTATTTTACCTGTGTTGTGTGACAGCCGCGCTCAAGCACTCACTCATCTGGTCGCGGCGCGCAGGTCCTCGGGAAGCCGGTGCATCGAACACCGACGCGGCGCACGACAACGACGGAACGAACAGCGTCTCGGCCCAGTACGACGCCACGAACCTGGGGCGACACCGCGAACCTACCGCCTTTTCGCGCCGCCGGTCCTCAGGAGCAGCGACATGGTCATCAGCCACACATCCAACATCCCCCGGAACCAGGGCTTGCATCTGGGTCTCTCACCGCCGGCGGTTGGCGAGAGTCATCGTGATGGCGGAGGCGGCAGTACCCGGAGGCTCAACGGGCTGGCGCTGACGGCGCTGGACATGTTCACGAACGAGGTGCAGAAGACGCACCATCCCGTCGCGACGGGACTGAGCTACGAAAAGCAGAGACAGACGGCGCTGCGCAACTCCGACGAGCACCTCCAGAACCTGCTGCCCCGGTATCCGGGTTACTTCGAGCGGGTATTGAAGGGGGAGGTGGGCGGCGAAAGCCCGTGGCTGCACGGTGACGTTTCGTCGTCCGCGGATCTGACTTGTTCCTCCGTAAGTTCACGCGTTCCCCACCCTATCTGCTTCGCAAGACTTATGTCGGTCTTGAATCAAAACTATATCTATCTGCCATGCGGACAGCGGCGATTATGAACGCGTGTTCGAACTATACTAGGCGGTCAAGGGGCGGGCTAGGATCAAGGAGGACCTGGCAAGCGACAGGAGGCAGAAGTACTCAACGGGCATTTACAGACATTATCCAGAGCTTGATGTTGCTGAATATCGCTGGCCCTCGCACACAGGGAGTCGTAAACTACAGATCATCGTATCGGTTTTATCGCTCTCATGAAAGAGTATGTGGGCGGAACTGACCTGATATGTTGGTGGAAAACTAGGATAGAAGGGGACGGTGGTAGGAAATGGTGCCGACTGATACAATAAGATTTGGCCAACACCTTAAATAGAAGACCGGAAACTTACTACCCGACAGAAAGATGTTGACTCTACCAAAGACAAGCGTTAACAATGTAGAGCATATATAATCTTGTTGCGATCACCACGTCTATGGTCACTGGGCCTCTGGCAGCTCCCACTTTCTTTGAGTAAGATCAGACCACGGTGCAGCCATGAGAAATGCCGCTTTTGTGTTCGCTGTGGCCTGGCAGTTCCGCCAGGCCATTCTGGCTGTTCCCTTGGCTACGGACAATGTCCCGAGCTATCCAGTCACCCTCGTAAAAACTCATGATAGGTATTGGGCTAGTTACATGAAGGCAAAAGGTTATCCATCCAATAAGGATGTCTGCAGGATGATCAGGAACAAGGAGAACGATTTGGTAAGACAGATCCGGGAGTACTTTGTTGCCATTTTCTGGCTCCTTTCTTTTTCTTCTCCTTTTTTCTTCGATCTGTGTTTTTTTTACTTTTACACTTCTTCCACTCCCTTAACCTCCACACACACACACCCCCCTTCTCTGCTTCATATCAGCTAAAACGATATTATAATGTATATACCTAAAACCAACGGTTTAATAAAAGCAGATCTAGGAGCACAGAGGCTAATTCTAAACCGAAGTTTTCTAGGACCTGGGCGCAGGATTACTATCGCACTTGGATGAGTGATAACGGATTTATACTTGGTGCGTAGCTACAAGGGACTCCATCATAGCACAATTCTGACCCGTTTGGTAGGCGACTGGGTTCAACATATGTATTTGAATGCTACGGCGGACGCAGGCAATATAGCAGGTAGCCTTGACTGCACGACCCTGGATTCTCAATCGTGTTGGCCACCTCCAGAAGGGACTTGCGAAAGATACAATCCAGCCGGCTGTATGAAATTCAGAACAATATTTGGACCGTGATCAACTGCTGATTTTCCTGAACCAGTCCACGTAATCCACACAGAAATAGTCAATATGCATTCTGCACTACAAGCCGCCGACATACTCGATATTGTAGAGATACCTTTGGCGGACCTCAACCTGGGAACTCTGATCACGGACTTTGTTTGGAGGGAGAACGATTGGCCGGATGGAGGCGCGAAAATATCCGCATTTGAAGTAAGACCCTGTCCTCCGCTTTACGCGTTGGGTCTATCAATATTAATATTTTGGATCATTATAGCCCATACTCTTCATGCTGGCAGGACTCCTCAGCCCCGCTGGAGAAGCTGGACTCTTGAGAGAGTTTGCGGCGACTGAGGCACAGATAGTCGGTACCATAGGCTCCTTCCAGCTTAACACCGTTGCCTACTGTCTAAGTAAGTTAACTCCCTCCAGTGAACAGTGCAAAACGCTGATAGTCATTACAGCCCAAGCTGCCAACAATCGGGAGGGTGGTTACCTTGATATCTCTAAAATCGCGGACGAACTACCAATGGAGCTCATTGGCGTCTTCCGTGACACAAACAATAACATTGAGGCGCTAACAGCAAAGCTTTTCGGCGGCACAAGCAGCGAAACATTACTGCACATCGATCTTGTGGAATTTGTGAACACCATACTGCCTGCAACAGACGGTAAAGAGCGAATAGACAACGAAGCCATGGCCCCATGGTACCTGTATGTATCAAGTTGGATGGTATCATCTACGGGGTGACAGAACTGAACTGAACTTAAACTAGGCTACAACAAAACTACCACGACTGGGAAGAGTCTAGGGATATGCTTCGAAGTTATTTCCACAATAGCTTCAAGTATATGGTACGTCTCCTTTAATCGCTTTGGACGTGTCAGGGGACAACGCTGACCTATGTTGCAGAAGGTTGGACTGATTGGCCACCTGTTCAAGTTAAGAGGGCTCTATGTCATGCATTTTGTAAGCCGGCCTATGTCCAGGGTCGCTAAGGGACATACTAAACGGTAACATAGGCGTGGCTGGACAGAGATCGCTGTCTCAAGATGTTCGACGGAGCCTCACGATATGTTGATAATGTTAGTGCTTCAGCTTCATCTCTTCTCTTTTCCCAGGTTGTCTCTCGTGGCCCCTAACACTGTCTCACCAGGGCTGTTTCGTGTTGAAAGTTGGCGGCGGCGGATGGAAGCATCTCAACCACGACGACAACGCGCCGACCGAGCTCTATCTCGCCGAAGAGAGATATCACTTGCACCTCCACAACTTCTTCCGTAACGTCCGTGATTGCAACGACGATGAGAGAATGATGGAGCACGGCAAGGATGCCATGGGAGACTTACTGCGCACGCACAGGTGTTTCTTTCCTATTGATTACCTCGTTACGAGAGAACCAGGCCCAGGTGGTCTTATTTGCGATGTTGATCGTAACCTTGCCAAAAAGCTTCAGAGGAAAATACCACACTTCTGTGACTTCCCAAACCGTGCCGAAAACTAAACACCTGTACATAGATAATAGTATTAAAGCCAATTAAAAATAAAAGTTTAACGTGAAAAACCATTGACCCAGAAAAAGATAAACTTTAAATACCCTTCGCTGTATAGCATATTTGAAAATCCTGGTTATATGTTAACGTGGTTTTGTTGTCGAATTTCTTAACATTATTTACCTTAGGAAATTCTAATTCAGGAAGTGATTCACCTCTTCACAGTTGCATGCAAATTCAGCTTCCTCATTTCTCACTTTTCAAGTTTCTCCAGACGGACATTTTAGCGTGTCCTAGCGCTCATGCATTACTAACGTTAACCCATTGTCTGCTGCAATGTAAAGTACCTCTTCATTTTAAAGCTCATTTCAACCGAGCGTGACTTGCGTAAGTGAGGCCACTTAAGCTTACCCCGTCAAGCTTCTCGGGGTCTAGTTTGTCCACCGTTTCGCTCATCGATTTCCGGCATCATTCCTCAAGAAGGTGATCTATTTGGGATTACAACATCAAGGCCTGCATGAAAGCCGCCAAACTGCGAAATGCCCTGCGAAATGCCTAATGCACCGCCCTCTTCGACCCAGCGAGGTCGACTTCCTACTGGTTTCCGATTTTTGTCGCGGCCAATCAAGAGATACTGTCGCTAATGTGGCTGCAGCTGAACTGTAATATACCCAATGCATCCCCAGCTCCTATCATACAAGCCTGGTTGTTTATTAGTCTCTCTGGTTGTACCCTACGATTGTTGCACGGAGAATGGTATAACCTTGACCGATTCAGCCTCATGGACTGAATCAAGCCCGTAAATTCTCAACATTATACGATGCGCTTTCTTCGCTTCAGCTTCTACCTCTAAAAAACCCGCGAACCCGATCAAAACGACTAGCCAGAACTGGCTGGGAATGCCTGAGCACCGAAAATCTACAATATCTCCAAGTCAGTGCTGTGACACAGCTTCGAAAGGCCCCCAGCAATGCCAAAGAGAACCGTCGATGACGAGTCAGCGGTATCCAGTGTAAAGAAGGGAAGGAAAACTGAGAATGACGTAGATCGGTCCTCAGGGACTGGTGCTACAAAGCTGCAATTGGCAAATGGAGACTACACAGTCGGCTGGATCTGCGCTATAACCACCGAGTACGTTGCCGCGCGAGCTTTCTTCGACAAGGAGCACGGGAGGCCTGAATATCAATCGCCGAACGATAATAACGATTATACCCTAGGAGAGATAGGGAAACACAATGTCGTCATTGCCGTATTGCCAGACGGAGAATATGGGACAGCCTCTGCTGCTAGCGTTGCAAGGGATATGTTACACAGCTTCCCCAATATCAGGATTGGTCTAATGGTCGGCATCGGTGGTGGTGCGCCCAGTTCAAAGCATGACATCCGCCTCGGCGACATCGTGGTCAGCACTCCATCCGACGGAAAGGGTGGGGTGTTCCAGTACGATTTCGGCAAAACAATACAAGATCAGACGTTCCGGACGACGGGGTTCTTGGACCAACCACCGACAGTCTTGCGTACAGCAGTCAGTGGACTAAAGGCGCAGTACGAGATCGATGGTTACCACCTGGAAGAGGTTGTCGATGTTACCCTCCAGAAAAAGTCGAGATTACGAAAGAAGTATAACCGACCAGACACGAGTACCGACAGGCTATATCGAGCCGACGTTGTCCATAATGATCAAGGTTGCTGTGGAACTGCCACTAGTGACGACACATCCAAATTGGTATCCCGAGTCGCACGGACTGAAGATGAGGATAACCCAGTGATCCACTATGGTCTGATCGCTTCGGCCAACCAGTTGATGAAGGACGCTTCGGTGCGAGATCGACTCTCTCGAGAGAAAGATGTTCTTTGTTTCGAAATGGAGGCGGCAGGACTGATGAATCATTTTCCATGCCTGGTCATCCGGGGTATCTGCGACTACTCAGACACTCATAAGAACAAGGTATGGCAGGGGTACGCAGCGATGACGGCTGCTGCATATGCGAAAGACCTTCTTTGTCGAATTCCACCGAACAGGGTGGCTGCTGAAAAGAAGATTAGCGAATTAGGTTGGTCATCTTCAAGCCTCCATAATAAAGCAGACCATGGTTCTAAATAGATATATAGTTCTTGCTTCTGTATCCAGAACCGAAGGAACCGTTGAAACACTAAAACACAAGATGAACAGAAAAGAGGATCTTGAGCTCCTCGACTGGATCTCGCCAGTTGACTATGGCCACCAACAGAGCGACTTCCTCAGGAGGCGACAACCAGGAACTGGCCAATGGCTCCTCGACTCTGAAGAATACCAGACTTGGCTCAAGAGAAGCAAGCAGACGCTATACTGTCCAGGGATCCCTGGAACGGGAAAGACAACTCTCACATCGACCGTGGTACACGACCTTACCACGCGATTTCAAAAAGACCCAACTGTCAATATCGCGTACATATACTGTAACTTCCGGCGGAAAGATGAGCAGAAGATTGACGACCTACTGGCGAGCGTGCTGAAACAAGTAGCTCAAAATCATACTCCCCTACCAAAGAGTGTGAGAGACCTCTATGATCAGCACAAACAGAAACGAACCCAACCATCACTGGACGAGATCATGAAAATTCTCTTTACAGTAACCGCAATGTACTCAAAGTTGTTCATCATCGTCGACGCGCTTGACGAGTGCCAGGCGTCGGATGGGTGCCGATCAAAGTTCCTACGGGCATTATTCAACTTACAGGCTACGACTACAGCAAATATCTTCGCAACCTCACGCCACAACCCAGATATCGAGAACGAATTCAAGCACTGTATTTCACTTGAAATCTTTGCTAGGAACGAAGATATAGACAGATACCTCGACAGCCGTATGTCTGAACTCCCAAAATTTGTCTCAAAGAAGCAAGATATGCAAAATAAAATCAAACTTGGAATCACAAGGGCTATAGATGGGATGTATGTATAACCGATTACCGAAATGAGGATCTTTTAACTTACGCCTGTCAGGTTTCTCTTAGCTCAGCTCTACCTCGACTCCCTTCAAGACAAGACTTCACCAAGGGAAATGTATAATGGATTGGAGAATCTCCAGAAGCAAGCCCGGCCGGCAGTAACAGAAGATCAGAAAATCGAAATATTAGCCCAAGCGTATGACGATGCAATGGAGAGAATCGAAAGTCAGAGAGAAGGCTTTCGATCACTCGCAAAAAAGGTTTTGTCTTGGATCGTATGTGCAAAGCGACCGCTCACAACATTAGAAGTTCAGCACGCGCTTGCAGTAAGAGTCGGGGATCACCAACTTGACATGGATAACCTTGGAGAGATCGAAGACATGATCTCAGTCTGTGCAGGATTAGTCACGGTCGACAAGGAGACTGGCATAATCCGCTTAGTCCATTATACAACTCAGGAATATTTTGAGCGAACACAGAGCAAATGGTTTCCGGATGCACAAACTAATATCACAGCAATCTGCGTTACTTATCTCTCATTTCAGTCATTTGAAAGCGGCGTTGCGCCAACCGACGTGGCATTTGAGGACCGCCTGGAATCGAATCCTTTTTACGATTACGCTAGTCACAACTGGGGACATCATGCCCGTCTTGCCTCGACTTGTCAAGATGTTCTATCCTTTCTCCAGAAGCAAACTCATATTGAAGCATCGAGTCAAGCATTACTGGCGTTAAAGCTCTACCCGACGCATTCAAACTTCAGTCAAGAGATCCCAAATCGAATAACTGGGTTACATCTAGCAGTATACTTTGGCCTTGAAGAAGTAGTGAAGGCTATTGTGGGGAAATATGATCTTGATGTGAAGGATAGCTATGGCCGAACGCCGTTATTGCTGGCAGCAGGGAACGGGCACGGGGATGTTGTACAGCAGCTTCTCGAGAAGGGCGCCGATATCGAGGCTAAAGACGACTATGGCCGAACGCCGTTAATAGTAGCAGCATGGAGGGGGTACAGGGCTATTGTACAGCAGCTTCTTGAAAAAGGCGCCGATATCGAGGCCAAAAACTCTTTTCGTGGGACGCCGTTATCGCACGCAGCAGAGAACGGGCACGAGGCGGTGGTGCAGCTGCTACAGTCCTGGTAGGAGATACACCGCGATTTTTAAAACAGAATCTGTCTTTCTTACATCTCTTTATTTCTAATCTCTTTATAAAAAAGAGGTTTAAAGGACCACATGTATTTATATATTTGTAATTTGGCATTATATTTTTAAAAATATGTTGAATTTCTAATTAATCCTTTGCAATTATCTCGATATTAATTATAGATCCCACGCAACCCCTAACAAGGATGTAAAATTTCGGCCTAATACTCAGTACCTTTAAATCTGAGAAAGCGTTATAGGGCATTAGCGCAGCGATCTAGAGTGTTTTTGAGATTTACCGCTAACACCAAGGTAGGGTTCCAAGTGGACGGGAACTAACCACCTGGTTCCCCGAAAAACAGGGTTAGCAAGCCATTTCTGTCAGACCTGTAATGCCGAAAATGTGAGGCATCACACTATGGCGGGACACTGTCAGATCTCATAATTCCAAACACAATTTTCAAAAGTGCGCCATAATGCATCCCACCAAACCGGATATGCCGTCACACTTGCCACAGTACGAAGCTGACCTTTATGTTTCGGTTGCGTAATAGCTGGAGAAGTAAATGACATGTATGAGTAACTCAAACGCCACATATGCCTGGCAAGACACTTTTGGAAAGCTCTGCACTTACCAATACTAGGTGCAGCTTCCGAAAATCTATGGCAGGCCTAGCTTGTGCAACAAGTCCGAGCCACCTATATTACACGATTCTAAAACATGGGGTCGTTTTGTTTTATCAAATCTTGGCGGTAAATGGCCGCTCTCTCGACCGTGACCTGCCAGCAGGTGATTGCGACGATATTACGCGGCATTGGCAGCCAATCGGAGCAATTGGCGCGTTTCGCAGCTTCTCGTCTCCCTTTTCTGCTCAAGTCATGCACATGGTTAACAGGCAGGTAGTTGACACCAAATTTCGAGCACATTAAAGCGACCGTCTAACAGCTCCTCGGATAATAGCTTCTTGGTTTCGACAGATACGCATATACATGAACTTCCAGGCAATTTTCAAGTATCCCTTTTATGTAGATACAATTTTCCAATTTTTATGCTATCTGCTTTGGTATCAGAATCGCCTGCGAAACCTTTAGCTCATTTGGGTCACCGCACGGATCTCTGTGTCAACCACCTGGCAGGCAGGACGTAAATTGGTCGGGGGACGGCGTCCCAGTAGACGGTATCAACAGTGGACGCGTTCTAAAAAGGGGCACGATTGAGCTTTGCGCCAGTGGAGATGTTACCTAGTAAAGGTGTGAACCAGTGGAAATATAAACCAGCAGCGAAATGGTCTATTAGTTGCAATATGGCACAGACGTCGCGATCAGGTTCGATCTTCGCTTTCGTATCGTGTCTCGGAACGATTTCCCCGGATTTCGCTCTTACCGGGTTAGCGTATCCTAATTGCCCCTAAGTCATGCACCCTTACTTTCAGGGTTGAGGGCAATTAGGTTAAACGAGCGGCAATGCATCCCATTGGCACAACGATATCCCAGTATCCTGGCCCGCGGAACACAAGTGGAAACCCTAGTAGACCTAATGGCAAGCATTGACTAAGCAAAAGCTTAATTACACGCACCAACTCTTCGCGATATCAAGCACGACCAGCCAAAAGAACATATTTATTTAAACCCATAAATGTGCATTCATCAATAGTACCGACCGCAAGGATGTGACATACCGTTCTTGGTACGCAACTGTCGTTGTTGCAAATCATGGATGCCAACGAACAAGCACATGAAAGCAAAAGCACCCAGTTGATTATTGTCTTGGTGACAACCATAGTGATCACATTCATCACCTTTATTCTTCGTTTGTATACTCGTGTCCGTCTAATTCGCATTACGGGGGCAGAAGATTACTGCCTTGGAGCTGCGATGGTATGTCCTGTTATCCTTCTAGCGCTACGTTTACACCCAGAACTGATCCTTTTAATCTTAGATATTCGCAATCGCAAACACTGGGGTTTCCGTTGCGCGTACGTCCTACTTGCCGCTTTGAACTTACCCAGTGCCTAATATATTACATCAAGAGGCCACAATCGCAAATGGGAAGCACATCTGGACAATTGAGCCCGAGGATCTTGTGACGAATGCCAAAGTAAGCAGTCCCATATTATATACAATGGGATACTTCTCTCATGTTCGCAGCTTCTATTTGCCCTTATTTTACTCTATTCCATCGCTGTAATGCTCACCAAGTTATCTTTTCTTTTGCAATATTTCCGAATCTTTTGGCTCGGCCGCATTCGAATCTGGTGGGGTGTTGTTGGCGCAATTGTTGTTATTCAAGGCGCTCTGGGGTGTCTGGCCACAATATTCGCGTGCAGTCCCACCCAGTTCTTTTGGGACAGGTCTATCCCAGGGGGCAAGTGTTTACCTCAAGAGCCGATCTATTTTACCACGGCGGCTCTTAATCTGGCTACCGACTTAGCTCTTTTTGCAACTCCGATACCATTAGTTGCAAAGATGCTGTTACCGAGGAAGCAAAAGTGGAGCATTGCTGTAATATTTTTACTGGGCTTTTGGTAAGTGAATCTTCCCACCGTCATTAGAGCCCCTTTATACATCTGATGCTTATTTAATACCAACTTAACAGTATATGCATTATCGCCATCGTCAAAATATCCACATTCTCCAAAGGCCTGACCTCAAAGGACCCAACTTGGGATTTCGTTGACATCAACATGTGGTCCAATATGGAATTGAATGTGGGCATCATTTGTGCATGTCTCACCTCCCTCAAACCTCTAATTACGAAGTACCTTCCACGATCTCTCTTCAGCTTCAGCAGCAAGTCTGGATCGTTCCTTCCCAGCTTTGTCAATCCTCAGCATTCCACAACTACACATACGGGTAAGAAGTGTGGGAAAGGTCTGTCGCAGATAGACACGGGATCGACCATGCCAGTCAACAATTCGGACGAAATCGCCTTAGCTGATTCCGGAAGATCATGGAGCGCAAGGGGAGCTGGCGAAGTCTCGGGCGCTCCTGTGTCAGCCTCCACCTCTTACTGTGAGGAGCGTCAGTGCAGCAGTGATCGGAATGGTCTGGTCTGACTTTGTCCGGTCTGTACTTCGTTACATACGATACGAAGTACGGCTGGAGATGTTGACGGTCAGCAGCTTGATGTTTTTAGCAGATATGACTTTTAGGCTGTATTAGGCAACGATTAAAACGGCATGGTTGGCGATGTGGGGGCACATAAAGATTCATGTTTAGGACAGCAAATATGATTTTATTGTTTAAAAAAGTACGTAATAAAGTAATTATAAAAGATTTAACTTTAAGCCTTAATATCGCGTAACCGCCTTATTATTTGGCCATTCCTTGTTATAAGCCAACCGGGCGTGGCCTATATTAAAGCGGTCGGAGCCTTCTTAAGATGCCTGACCGAGAACCCGTTTTGAAGGGAGAGGAGAGCGAGCGACCCAGCTCAGTCTACGCCGAGTGTTGCGGCCCTGCTGGGTATACACGTCTCGGTCACCGCACGCAGCTGCCATGAACACCCCGGCTCTCTGCATCCTTAATTTTGTCTATTGTGATTGTACAACAGTTACCGTTACTATTGACAGAGAGGCTGTTTGACGTCTAGCTACAGTGAAGTCCCGTTGGGGAGCTGACTGATGCGTACAGTCTTGATACGGTTTAGATACGTGCAAATGAATTGCTCGTTCATTAACGGCGTGGGATAATCATTGCCTCCAAAGACGTGTTTTCCGACAGATGAACCCTTAAACATACCAGCCGCGGTTTCGTCCGTATAGCTGTCGAAGACACTAGTGATGCGGGCTAGTGGGCTTGTCGGATGTGCGGTAGCGTAGTCCAGTGCCCATTGCTTCCACGTACTGAAGGTTACGATCTCCTTCCCACCACTAACGGCACCTATCAGCTTGAAGAAGTCATCGCAGGTCGGTGCACGGGTGTTCAAAAAGTCAAAGTCCCGGCCTATTCGATGCACGTTTTTTGTCATCACGGCAACAATAGTTTTACTCAGGTAATCGATGGGTAGTACCGCGGACATATCAGCGTCCAATGACGGGAACGCTCCCAACTCAAGGCTTCCGACAATCAAGTTGTGTAGGAAGTCGCCGCGATCACGCCGAAAGTAACCTGTTGTTGTTGAGGCAGTGACGTAGGGTAAGCGGTAGACAGATGCCCTGGCGCCACGCCAACGAGCCGCTGCCACCATCCTCTCTGCAATGTATTTTGAGGTCCCATAGCCGTATTCTTGGTCTCCCTCGGTAAGGTCTAGGCCCATATGCTTAGGTAATGTGGAGATTGTGGACACCAGGTGAACTGCCTTGGCACAGCCGCGCGAGGCTAGGCGCAGAATCTCGTGGGTACTAACAACATTGGGGCCGATGTAGTCTTCCAGTGGTCGCATCCAGTCGACGAGAGCACCAGAGTGGCAAATAGCATCAACTCGATTTGCCAAGTCGTCGAATACTTCCTCGGCCAAGCCAAGCAAGGGTTGGGCCATGTCACCAACCGTCGGCTTGATCAGCGACGCAAAGTTGGGTTCCCAGAGACCATAGTCTTCCAGAGTGCTCACAACCCGCTGCCGTGCCTTATCGACGCAGTCGGCTCGCACGAGGCAGTGCGTAGTGATCCCTTGCTTGAGCAGCTCGTACAAGATAGAGGCACCGACAAAACCTGTCGCGCCTGTGAGAAAGACGGACTCGGGACGTGTGGTACATTGGGTTGGATCCTGAGTCACGTTGTCGAACAGGAAGCTGCTGTCGAGACAGCCTTTGCGGACCGCCGTCATGTTTAGATGAGGAGAGTCGGACGCTGTGGTGGCAGGGGCTACACTCCTAGATGCCGTCGTAGTGGACGACGTATCCGTGTCCCGCAGCTGGGATAACAGGGATTGGCTGAGCGCCTTTAGGTTTGGATGAAGGAAAGCAACGTTTACGGAGAGCGTCAGGCCCGTCAATTTCGCCAGATGGTTGCGCATCTGGACCGCGGTCAAGGAGTCGATTCCGATGTCTTGCAAAGGACGGTCAACATCCACATCAAGCGGGTGCGTAAAACCCAATACCTTCGCAACTACCTCTCGGATCATTCTCAACACAATACCAGCTTGCTGCCCAGGTTCAGCATCGCTCAGCACCTTGCCCAGATCCCAGCCTTGGGGGGCCTGGGTGTTGTACTGAGTTAAAAGCGAACGAAGCAACGGCGGTATACCGCCCTGTTCTTCCACATAGCTCCGAAGCCGTCCCAAATCAAGCGCGGCTGCCACTGTCAGCGCACGAGTGCTGACCACAGCCTGTTTGAGTAGTCCCAGCCCCTCATCAGGGGTCAGAGGGTCAAGGCCAAAGTGAGTGAGGTAAGAACGGGTGATAGCGCTAAGTCTGGACGCCATGCCGTCGCCTGCCCAGGTGCCATATGCCACAGAGGTGGCCGGCAAGCGCTGGGCGCGACGCAGGTGCGCCAGCGAATCCAGAAAGGTGTTGGCTGCGGCATAATTCGCAAGACCCTGCATACCCATGACGCCAGAGATAGAAGAGAACATCAGAAACATATCCAAATCCATATTTCGAGTGGATTGGTGCAGAAGCCAAGCGCCATACACCTTAGGCGCAAGTGTTGTTATACACCGTTCCGGAGTCATGGCTAAAAGGACACCGGAGTCTACAACACCGGCCGCGTGGACGACCCCTCGCAGCGGCCGGTCTTTGCTGAATATTGCCATGATTGACTTGACACCGTCTGGATCTGCTATGTTGCTGGCAATCACAGTAACTCTGGCACCCAACCTGGAGAGTTCGAGTACCAATGCATCCGCGCCGGAAGCTTCCATGCCATGGCGTGAGGTCAGTACCAGGTCGTGGATACCATGGTCACTCGCCAGCCACCGTGCTACGTGCGCTCCAAGATGGCCGAGTCCGCCTGTTATCAGTACTGCACCGTCCGGTCGGATAAGTCGCTGCTCGGCTAATGGCTTCGGTACCGAGTTAACGCGCTGCATCCGCGGGACAAGCACTCGGTCCTGGCGCACAGCGCATTCCGGTTCGGCGTTTAGCATCAGCGCTGATGCGATACAGGGGCTTGTTTCCTCACCCAAGTGGACCAGGCGCAAGTGCAATTCCGGATGCTCGTTCCTGGCAGTCCGCATTAAGCCCCATAATGGCCCCGCTCCAAGTCTCATGGCCCGGTCGTCGGACTCGGATCCTGTACCGACCGCATGGTGAGTGACCCATACGAGCGGTGGCATAAACTGAGTCTGGACTGCCGTTTGCAACTGTGTCAGCGCGTTCGCGATGAAATCTCGCGTCTGGGATATAACGTGGGTATTCGAGTCCCACAGGCACATTAGACCATCCAGCTTCTCAGCATCCTTGAGATGCTCGACTTTGACGAGACTTATACAGGCTTGTGACAGGATGGCCGTCACACACTTGGCCCACGTCCCATTATCAGCTGGAAGTAAGAGACCCCAGGTTCCGCTTGGATGGACATTGTCCGTCTTCACTGGATGCCACTCTATTCCGAACTCTAAGCGCCCTTGATCGCGTTGAGAAGCACGGCTGATGGTATTGCTGATACCTTTAGCAGCACCACCTGGCTGCGTTTGGAGACGGACAATGCACTCGCGTTGGAAGGCGTAGGTTGGCAATTCCACGCGCTGACAGCCAAAAGGTTTGAAATAGGCTGACCAGTCGATCGGCACGTGCCGCATATGTAGATCGGCAACACTGCGTTGAAGGACCAAGGCGCTGTCTTTGCGAGGGATGAGAGATGGCAGCCAGGCGATGGCTTTGCTTTTGTCATCGTCTGCAAGACATGCTACACCCATGCCACAAAGCACTGGCTGCGGTCCCAGCTCAAGGAAGACGTTGACACCTTGACGGGCCAACGCCAGGATGCCGTCACTAAAGCGGACTGGCTCACGTACCTGCTTAACCCAATAATCCGCTTGTTCGAGCAGGCCCGCCTTCGCCAGCTTGCCGTCTAGACTGCTGATGATGCTTAGCTGGGGAGGTTTAAAACATACGGTCTCGGCTACGGCTCGGAAGTCCTCTAGCATACCGTCCATGTGACGGGAGTGAAAGGCATGTCCAACGACCAGCATCTTGGTCTTGCGGCCTTGCCCAGCAAAATGGCCCATTATGCTTTCGACCGCATCAGTGTCGCCAGATATGACTGTCTGCATTGGCGCATTGTGAAGAGCGACATCGACCTTACCACTATGGCGCAATTGCTCAATTGCAGTTGTTACCTCAGCGGCGCTGGCGCCGAGCGATGCCATCCTGCTATCGCCGGACTGAGCCTGCATTAATCGACCACGCGCCGCAACTAGTCGACAGGCGTCCGGTAGATCCAAGATGCCCGCTACGTAAGCAGCCACAAGCTCGCCCAAGCTATGGCCGAGGACAAACTCTGGCTTTACACCCCAGTTCTGCCACAGCCGCCATAACGCTACCTCCAAAGCGAATAGAGCAGGCTGGGTAAAGTCAGAACGGTTTAATAATGTGGCGGCTGTGCTGCCAGGGTCCGCCCACATGACATCGAGCAGCGGCATTTCCAACTCCGTGAACTGGGCCGCGATCTCACTTATGGTTTCGCGAAAGATGGGGTAGACCTCGCACAGGTCTTTGCCCATGCCTGGCCACTGGCTGCCTTGGCCGGTGAAGAGCATGGCTAGCCTGGGCTCCTCAGCAGCGTCGCTAGCAGGCAATGCGCAAGAGTCCGGGTGGGTGATCGAGTCCAGCTTCTCCAGCAGCTCAGCCTTGCCTTCGGCCATTAATACCAACCGCCTTCGGAAGTGACTGCGAGTGGTCGCCAAGGAGTATGCCACGTCACCAAGACCGTCCTTGTCAACAGTGCTGCGGATGTATTGTTGGAGCTTCCCGGCCTGCGAGCGCTGGGATGCGTCGGTGTCACCTGAGACGAGGAACGGCATACTGGAAGGCAGCCGAACTGCCGTCGTCGCATCGTCAGCAAGTGCGGTCCGCCTTGGTGGCTCTTCGACGATGACATGAGCGTTTGTGCCACCGATCCCGAATGCACTAACGCCAGCCCGGCGCAGCCGGCTCCCTTCTGATAGCCACGGTCGTTTACTCAACACCGGCATCATGTTGGCACGCTGCCAGTCCACCGCCGGAGTAGGCTTGGCGACGTGCAAAGTCTGCGGCAGAGTGCTATGCTGTATGGCGAGTGTCACTTTTAACAGACCTACGAGACCAGCGGCGGCTTGAGTGTGGCCGATATTAGACTTGGCCGAGCCGATCAGGAGAGGTTCCACGTTGGTACGGCTGGGGCTAAACACCTCCGCCAGCGCCGCGGCCTCGATTGGATCGCCCAATCTGGTACCGGTGCCATGAGCCTCAACGTAGTCGATGTCCTCAGGCTGTAGTCTGGCCGCACTTAGGGCCGTACGAATGAGTCGCTGCTGGGCAGGGCCACTGGGCGTTGTCAAGCTCGCACTGCGGCCGTCGTGGTTGACGGCGGTGCCGCGTATCGCGGCATGGATCCGATCACCATCGCGTTGGGCATCGGATAACCGCTTAAGGATCACAGCGACAGCGCCCTCGGACCATCCTGTGCCTTGAGTGTCGGCAGAGAACGACCGACAACGACCATCCGGTGACATGCCCTGTAGCCGGCTAAATTCCACATGCAGTCCAGGATTAAGCAACAGGCTTACACCACCAGACACGGCCATGTCGCACTCACCCTGACGCAGCGCAGTGCAGGCTAAGTGAGTCGCGACCAGCGAGGAGGAGCACGCAGTATCTACCGTCATTGCTGGGCCCTCTAGACCCAGTTGGTAGGAGATGCGGCCGGACATAGTGCCACCAGCCGAGCCTGTCACCGTGTATCCATCAAGATTTGCCAAGTCCCCAGTGGCGTTTGGGTTTAGACAAAGATGGGCTAGAATGTTACTGGTACCGATGAAAACGCCGGTCTGGCTACCGCGTAATCGGTCCATGGTATAACCTGCTCGCTCAAATCCTTCCCAACATGTCTCCAGCATCATGTACTGCGAAGGGTCCAGCGAGCGTGCCTCTCGTGGTGAGATGCCGAAGAACGATATGTCGAACGAGTTGATGGAGGGAATGAATCCACCGCGGCGGCAATACGATTTGCCTTGAGCATCTGGGCTGACATCGTATAGGGCATCAGCATCCCAACGGTCCTCGGGCACGTCGGTGATGGCGTCACCACCGCGCTCGAGTAGCTCCCAAAACTCCTCTGGGGTGGTACTGCCACCGGGTAGCCGACATGCCATGGAGACAATAGCGATGTCTTCGGTATCATTCGCACGAGATTGCTTGGTAACAGGTCTCGGGCCAGCCATATCGGGCGAGCTGGTCAGATGCGCCGCTAATGTCTTGATGGTATAGTGTTCAAACAGTTTGGGTACCGGAACCGGCCTGCCTAGCAGACTCTCGAGCTCTCTTTGGACGCGGACGACACGCAGAGAGTCCCCCCCGACCTCGAAGAAATTATCATTGACGCCGACGCGGTCATGACCAAGGACCCTCGACCAAATTGCGAGTAACTGACCCTCCAACTCAGTGGCGGGCTTCATGTCGGCCATAGACTGGATTGCCGCCACTGGGTCCGGGAGGGCGTTTCGGTCAATTTTGCCGTTAATCGTCACTGGTAAAGCTTCCATTTCAACAAAGAATGCTGGCACCATGTAAGCAGGCAGCCGCTTGGCCAGCCAAGGGCGTAACACGCGATCAAGCGCTGCCGTGGCTTCAACTCCACTCCTGAGCGCCCTCGCCTTTTGCACACAATAAGCTATCAGTTGGCCATCACGGCAAACCACAACTGCCCCGGAGATGTTCTCGCTCTCAGTAATAGCCGCTTCGATGTCACCGAGCTCAATTCGGTAGCCTCGGATCTTAACCTGCCTATCGATACGGCCCATGACGCTTAACTTTCCGGGCTCCAGGAAGCGAGCAAGATCACCGGTCCGGTACAACAGGCCATCGTGAAATGGGTTGTCAAGGAATCGAGAGCGTGTAAGTTCGCTGTTGTTGCGATAGCCACGTGCTACGCCAGCTCCTCCAATATACAGCTCACCAGGACAGCCGAGTGGTACTGGCGAGAGATTCGCGTCAAGCACGTAAAGGTGGCCGTTGGTAATAGGACTTCCAATAATCACGTCACGACCTTTGCATACTCTCCATATGCTCGCATACACAGTTGCCTCAGTAGGACCATACATATTCCACAACATATCGCCGCAGGCCAGCAAGCGATCTGCTAGAGGTCGAGGCAGCGCTTCGCCGCCACATAAGATCTTCTTAAGCCGAGGCTGGCCTTGCCAGCCTGAGTCTAGTAGCATTTGCCAAATTGCCGGCGTCCCCTGCATGATGGTGATATCGTGGCGCACCATAAGTCTGATGAGGGCAGCTGTGTCTTTTACTTCATGACTTTGTGCGATGACCGTTGTGGCTCCGCAGAGTAGTGGCAGAAACAGCTCCAGAACGGCCATATCGAAAGATATCGTAGTGAGAGCAAGCAGCCGATCCGCTGCACTACATCCCGGTTCCTTCTGCATCGATAATAGGAGGTTTGAGACATTCCCGTGGCTGACCTCGACGCCCTTGGGCCGGCCTGTGGAGCCGGAGGTGTACATGACATAGGCAAGATCGTCGCTCCTTACTACCATATCGATGTCGCTGCGATCAGGGTCCGAACTATCCATGTGTAGCAACTCGTCGACGCCCAAGCACACGCTTCCCTAGGAATTGAAGGTCTTAAGTATGTTACGACCGGTGATGAGAAGCTTCGGACAGGCATCGTCCATCATCTGGAATATGCGCTCTGCGGGAAAGGCCGGGTCAATAGGCACATATGCGGCGCCTGTCTTCAAGACCGCTAGTAAGACCGCTACTAGGTCGACGGAGCGATCTAGGGCCACGCCGATGAGGTCGCCGTTCCTGACTCCTCGTTGAACAAGGGCTCTGGCCAAACGATTCGCAAACACATTGAGTTCCCCAAAGGTGAGTGTTGTGTTGGCGCAAATCAGGGCTGTCTTGTCGCTGTGGTTCTCCGAGACGTACTTGAGAAGCTGGTGTAGACACAGTTGCAGTGTTGTGGAATCATTAGTGTCGTTGAACCTCTTGACAGTTGTCTGGGAGCCGTCCACTGAGACTAAATGCATCTTTTCTGGTAATCGTCTCCTTAGTGCAAGTAAGGAGACCACTATTACAGTATAGACAATATGTGACAGTTGATGCCAGAGTTGAAGCTTAGGAGGACGCTGGTGTAGCTGGTGTCATATGAGGCCCGGACATCACACACTGAAGCATTTGAGTTGAAGAAGAAGATATTATCAGGTTGACCTCTAAGAGGTCCTAACTAAAAAAAAGAAGGTAGTGAAACCTCTCTAGATACACATAAAACAGCTGTATCTAAAGGAAGGAGTACCGGGGATGTCTAAAGTAGGGTCCATTAATAACTAAATTAACTGAGCCACGGTTGACCTAGCTTAGCTAAAGTCGATATACCCTCAGCTATTAAAATACGTCACAACTAAAGCTTTTTACGATTTTAAATATTACTCTGAAGGAAAACCCGTAATTATTAGCTGGAAAAGAAACCTTTTAAGGTAAAAGATATAGGCGTCAGAAGCTCTTGCTTGTATTACTTATATAAAACGTTTAAAATAATTGGCAACTAAGCGCTTAACTTTAACTACAGTATTAAAATTTTTGCTATTAACTTATTATATAAGGTAATTTAAGTTAGAAGAATTATTAAAGTTATAATTACAAACACTAAATAGAAAAGTAAGAAAAGTCCTTATAATTATTAAATAAAAGAAGTGAGAAAATAAAGCTTTCTTTAACATTTTTTACCTTTTAAAGAAATATTCTAAAAAGTAAAAGATTTAAAGAATTCTTAATTAGGTTGCAACAGAGAAATAAAAGATATATAAGTCGTAGTAATATATTGAACTGATTATACTTAACAACCTTTATAAATTTATTACAAGTTATTAACAGAATTTATTTTATAATTTAAAAGTGACTTTATTTTACTTTCTCTACTATTGCATATATAGCTAGCTAATATATATCTCTAACCTCTTTATAGTATTCGTAGCGTTAGTTTTTTTTATTTTATTACTTTTAATATTTCTACTTTTATACTTTATTTAATATAAATTATTATAAATTAATTAAAATTCACTTTTATATATTTGTGGTAACTATTAACACCTTATTATGTCATGTTATCGAATGAGTTTTTCATTGCATTTTTTCGTTTTAAATTTAATTATTTATTATTTAATATTAATTAAAGTAAAGCGGGAGCTTCAAAAAGCTTTAGCCGTTTAAAATAAGAAATAATAGCGAAATTTGATAATATAATAAGTAGATTTATATATGAAATTGCTTCGTTTATTCTATAGAAATAATATAAATAATAAACGTAGCCGAAGTAGTAATAGTTTTATTTATAAAGATTAACGCTAATAAAGAAAAAATGATTGCTAATTGGATATTACACTTAAAACTATAAATTTTCCTAACTAGGTTTGAATATAGTAAAAAAGAAAATAGCAAGGTTTTGTTTTTATATAACGAATTACAGTATGTACTAGGGTTATCTAGGGGTTAAAACTTCACTAAACGATCAAAGAAAATTAAAATATATTAATATCGAGAAGCCTATTATATGAAATTTATTATGCGATAATTTCAAACCATTTTATATTTAAGTTAATACTTATTTAAATGCAATTATGATAGAATTAAATTTTAAATTTTTTTTTAATAATTATTTTTATAATAATTATAAATGTTATAAAAGTATGACGGCTAGGCTAATTAACTAATTATTAAACCTAAGTCGACGGGTTTATGTTGGCAGAGTATTATGAGAAATTGAGCAATAAAGTAATTTAGTTACGTCTCGTAATACTAAAGGTGTTTTGGGTAGCGAAGTTATATTACAAGTTGTCGTTATTTAATTATAGAAGCGAATGATATATATATATATATATAATATGGTTTTAGATAGATCTATTAAATTTTTATAAGTCTATAATCGTGATTTTAAATGAATTTATTTAAATCCTTATAAATTTATAATCGTAATTTTAGATAAATTTATTAAATATTTATAAATCCATTTTACGTAATTTAACCCTTTAGGTTTTATTTTACGGTTTCGTTTAAAAAACCGTTTTCTAAAATCTAATTAGTTATGTTATAATACGATCTTTTTTTTTTCAAATTTTCGTCACGAAAATTCTTTAGT
>QJNV01000473.1:0-41860 GCA_004155935.1 Monosporascus sp. GIB2
ATTATACGTATTTAAAAAATTTATTAAATCGTATATTTTTTAAAATTATTTTATTATTTAAAAATAATAAATTTAATATATATTATTTCGTATTAAAAAAATAAAAAAATATCTTATATTAAAAATTTACCTTATTACGAAATTATAAAAAATTATTAAAATTATTTTTATATATTATTAATTATTTTTATTTAAATTATTTAAATTCTAATTATTTATTATTTTAATTTAAATAATAATATAATTAAATTTTTTACGTAATATTAAAATTTTATTTTTTTAAATATTATTTAATATAAATTAATAATAAAAAACTTAATAATAAAATTATTACCATTTTTCGTATTATTAAAAATCGGTATTTATACGGTTTTTTATAATTTTATATTTTATTAAAAATTATTATTATTTAATAATTTTGATTTATTTATTCGAAAAATAATTTAAAAAATTAATTAAAACTTTATTTTAATATATTTCGTTTTTTTAAAATTTTTCGAACGGTATTAAAAATTTTTAATTAAAAATTTAATATTTCGGAATATAAAATAAATATAATATAAATATAATTTTTATTTATTTAACGATATACGAAAATTTTTATTTTTAAAAATTTAAATATTAACGTTTTTAATTATTTTTTAAATATTAATATTAATTATATTAAATTTTTAAACGTAAACGGTAACGGAAATATAATTATTAATTTTTACGTTACAAACGTAACATACAACTTTTCGTAATTAAGCGATAATAATATTTTTACCGTTTTTAACGGCGTAAATAAATTATTTTATTTTATAACGTTTTAAAATATAATAAATTTATTAATCGTTATTATTAACGAATATATTAAAAAAACGGCAATAATATTAATTACGAATTAATCCTAAAATACGATTACGTCGCCGTTTTACTAATATAGGTCCCGAAAACCCGCGGTACAAATTGCATATTTTTTATGCGCATGCCGTAATCCGGCGTACCCGAATATCGAAATTCGCTTAATACCTTCCATCCCTCCGGCCGGAACTACATAAATTTGTAACTCGGCGGTAACGTTTCCGATAACCGCGACGGCGGCCGTCGAAAGTGGCTTAGCGGCCAGGCTTTCTATAGCAACGTAAGCGGGCCTTTGGACGGCGGCGATAGCCGGTTGTACAACTTCGTGGCTAATTAGGTGCACATAATAATGATGAATATCGAGCTCCCTACGGGCATTAAGGGGCAGACGGTGGGTGGTCCTAAGCTGCTATGCATGCGCGTCAATGTCACCGAGCTGCCGGAAGTTAATACGGATAGGGATGGCGTCGCCTTCGCATATAAAACGGTCCTCGAAAGTAAAGGGGCAAAGATACCGCTTCTCTGTTATTATCGCTTTAGTTATCTCTGGCTCGCCCTTTGCTCTGTCGTTATCACCTTCCTCATAATCTAGCATCGGGAGTTACCTGGCAAGACGACAGAGTTCGGCAACCCGATACCGGTCCCATAGTGTGCGAAACTCTATGAGAGACTGCGACAGAAAAAGAAATGGCGAAGTGAGTTCGCTATATAGGCTTGCCGCCTAGCGGCCGCATAAGAGAGGCACGAATACGACGATATAAAACAACCCGTCGGTTCGTGACTGGGAGCCAACTTCATCGGCTTCGAATCATCGGAAGAGAAGTCTGAGGTACAGATTGTAGAGCTAAGGGAGATAAGATTGTTGCTAAAAGGATAACCAGTACGAAGCAGATACAGGTGCTCTAGCTGTATATAATAAGACATAGTAGTTCGGACGGCGCTGTGAGAGCGATGCACTATTGCTGTCGTCGGCAACTTGTTTTCGTAATGCGGATAGCGTTCTCAATGTCTTCGGCGATCGTCGTGTTGCTGTAATTACTGTTCCTATATCAGCTTCAGTCGTGTGACATCTGCATGTTTAAACGAGTTGTGTGCACTTTCGACGGACTTGCCTCGTTAGGTAAGCTGATATTTACCGAGCGGTCTGATATTGACATGGATATCTAGGCGCTTGATCTCGCACCTATGTGCGCGAACCGCTATAAAGCATCTCCATTTGGCCGCTTTCCAACTTCTTGATCCAATAAGCTTGTGCTGGACAAACTCTATACATATGTCGCTCACACTGTTGATACCGGTAGTTGCATGCGATGAGATGGGGCCAAGTTGGATGGATAAGGAGCCTGAGCGCCGCGAGCTTATCATCACAGCGCGGCTCGGAATCGAATGGCACCAAGTCCAATCGTAATCGCAAGCCTTATGTAGGTAGGTTGCCTTTGCTATCTACACCCTTTCTCCCATTCTTCGCCATTTTTATTGTCTCTTTAGCAGTTAACCCATCTAATGGCCCACTACATCCAGTCTATACCATGGACTAGGTCGTAGCCGCTTAGAACCCACCGGTAAGGGTCGCTTAGGAGCCGCAGCGTAGCATCTTAGGCAGAAACCGGGCGCAGCTGTCTGAACATATCTTACAAAATAATCGCGCGCCGTTTGTTATATATAAGGCAACCATAAAATCTGGAAAATTCTGGATCCCGTCCGTTATCCCTTAGCCATATACCAGATAACGCCAGATTAGTAGCGGGGTTGGTGATGACCCGGCGAATCCCTGGTGTGTATGCGTCTTTTCCAGTCAACTATTTGAGCGCATTTCAAACAAGTCACTCCTAGAAAAAGTGCAGTTGTTCTTGGAAAACGCCACCCCGTTGTATTTCCATCCGGGCGAAGGGAAGCGTGGCATTACAAGGCCTAAGATCATCGTGGAGGCTCAGGTCTCTCCCCGCACCGGCCACATGGCACGGTCCCGAGAACTTGCCTTCCCCAAAACGAGCTCTCCGAGTATTCCGGGAGCACCTACACAGAATCCCCATCATTACAGCTGGGCAGTATCCCATTCGAGCGAAACTAACTGGATGAATACCCACCTGTGGGACAACCGAAGCTCGATACCAAGTAAGGTACGTCTTGCCTATTGGATTGCCTGCTTACATTAAGGGTCCTGGACCACTGGAGTTTTAACTTGTGGGACAGGTGCATGGATGCGCTCCTGGGAGGCTCCAACCCCTCAATGTGATCCTACTAGGTGCGTTGGTCCTCAGTCCAGCGTACGAAGTAGAATACAGTATGTGAATAGACGCCATTATTCTCAAAATCCTGCATCTTTGGGACTTTTTACTGCTAGGCTAGCTAAGACCGGCTCGGGCGCCTTCGAGATCTGTCACGGATGCCTGAACTCGGACGTACTGGGCCCCTTCTCCACCTGCCAAGACCGAACCCTCAAACTTTCCATTGCACCGGTTTTAGCTGTCGCGATGGCGTCTTGGCTATAAAATTCCATGCGCGGAGGGCTGATCTGGGGAATGCGGAGAAACCAACGGGAGCCAACGAACTGCGTTTCACAAAGCTCCAACAAGTCGATCGCAGCGTCAAATTCTTGGAATGCATCCGTAGGTGTCAACCGTGTGACAGTCATACACGTTGGCACTGCATTTGGCAAGTCCGCTTGGCGATCACAACAGCCCTAGCGAATTCTACAACCTTCAAGATTAGGCTCGAGAGCTACGTTAGAGCGCCAGAAAATCACCCATTCGCTGACATTATACAGAATGCGACCCCCTTTCTACTTACCTTAGCATCGCATTGATCTCGACCTACATCGGCCTTGGTCGCAGCAGACTGTCAGCAGCTCCGAGGTCGGTCCAGGTAAGGGCCTTTCGTTGGTTACCATCACACGCAGGCACTCGGTTGACCAGTTTCAATATTTCATCTGTGGATAGTCCCATTAACCTGTTAATACTGCGCTTGTACCTCGTACTCGCATATCGCGGAGAAACTCTTCGTTTCGGCCCTGAAATTGAAATTGTCAAGACACACCTCGACCCATCAGAAGCGGGAAATTAACCTAGCCGTAATTAACTTTTTTTTTTTTTTTTTTCTTTCATACCGAGCCAAGCGGCCAAGCAGCCAAGCAAATAGCAGGTCGTCAGCCAAGGCATTGCCACATGGCAAAATTCGGCAGTCCCGCTTGGTGCCGAGTGGCGCAGCAAGCCGAGAAGCTTGAACTCATGTCAGCCAAGTGCGGGGAAAGGCAAGCCTTGATTTGAGGCTCCTTGAAGGAGTCTATCCGGTATGTGTGCGCCTTGAGGTTATATATGTGTTTTTCAGAGGACCGGAGATGGACCTTTGAATTTTAGATGGGGGTCAGTGCAGATGAGTCTGGAGCAGAACGGGCGGGGAATTTCAAGCGGCCTTTTTATTCTTTCTTATTCCTTGTTGGACGGCAAGGACTACAGTTATTGTGGAAACGGCCACCCACTTCCGTGACACGAGCTCCTGAAATTACAGTAGGACATGAGAATTACAATTACGGCATGAGAAAGGGATCTGGTGGGTCTCATATGGAGATCATTCCCCCGAACGCGCAGCTGCGCCAATGCTAAGACGGCCGGCAGTTCCGTCCGAATTGACCAATCATTCTTCGTTAACTCCTACGGTTGCCCCATTACGTCAACTGATTCCATGAGAATGCCAAGGCGGTCAGGACGGTTCTGTCTGAGGACTCCCCATTCGATTCTATTCGTCGATAGTAGTAATAACTAGATCATTGAAGAGCAGATGGTATGTGGGAAGGGAGTAGCACGGATGGGTCCAGAAGTTCACGAGTCCGTTGGCTCCGTTGGGGTTCCCCAACTGGAGAAGAAGCCGTCCTCTTAGTCCCTCTCAGTAAAGCCTACGAAGGGGAAAATGGCCAGGGAAAATGTGCACGCAATTGGACAGTAAAAATATAAGTCTGGTGTTTACCGAACGCCTACCATTCGCTTGGAAGCTGGTGCTCTTCACAGCTAGGCATCCATTGGCCTCGCCCACAGGCGCGAAACGCGACCTTAATACAGTAATCAATCGTTCGGAATGCTACCGCTTCTTTGGAAGTGGAGTTCCCACACCAACCCTCATGAAAATATGTAACTGCAATGAGCAGGAAGATGCTACCCCTTTCAGGTGCTGTTTAACTGGTGCATTCCTGATATAACTAAACGGGTCGTGTTTCCATTGCTGAGCCGCCGGCAAATATCCGCGGCTAAGATCTAGCTGGCTTGGGCATGCACGGCCGAAGTACGCTAAGGAATCTCCAGGATTCGTACCGGTGACCAAGTACTATCCAAATTTTATGCTCAACAACAAATACATAGTATTCCACTGAGGCTAGTGGATGGAAATGCGAAAGTCTGAGAGGAGGCCTAGAAGATACTGTTTTGTTGTCCCGAACAATGCGCAATGTGTGCCATCGCGTACGGTCTTTCTATTCGAACCAGACATTTCACTCACTATTGCATCTACTCGAAGCGATGCCCTGACGCTGAACCCCTCCTTTCCGCATCTGTCCCCAGTGTATATAGCCCAACTAAGGGTTTACCTGGGAAGAAAGATTAAAAGTACGATTCAACCAGCCAATGGGTATGAAGTGGGTAGTATTAAGATCCCATCGATGTGCATGCTGAATGTAACAATGCAATTATATGACCCACGATGCCTTTATTCAATCATTAGCTCACTGATGTACGTAAAAGTGGGTCTGTACTACTAATGCAAAGAGGCTGCAGAGAGGAAATTCTCATTACCTCGTTATCGTCCATCGAGACAGGACGGCTCCCTGAGTGCGCATCCCCCAGATCATATTGCGATTTTGAGACGGAGGTTGGTGTACCAAAAAAGGGCAGAGTTTCGTCTGTCGAGGCTCACCTCGTTGGCACAGTTACACCCCAGACTGCCTAGCTTATGTGCGCCCCATCGTCGCCAGCAGAGTTTGGGGAAGATCGAACGACCAAGCCCAACTCCCCAGTGTCCAAGCTCCACGTCCCACCTGTGAGAGCTGGTTCTCCAGATTCTGTGCTCGTAAACCCGTCATTCTCCCTTGCTGTCCTTATGTATGTATAATGACAGTCCCCATCGGTCTCTCTATCTCTACCCTGTACATGTCAATCGGTCAGCATGGACCTCTGGTTTGTAGAGCGAGATGCTCGGCGACCCGGAATCTCCAACTTGTGTCGCTATACCCGTCCATATATCCGTCGACTAAGATTACTCCGATTTGGGGGTGGGCATTGGTGGCTGACCCCCGGCAATGTGGTCATCGCACGATGCACGCAGAATGCCCAGGTACACATCGTCAGCCGAGGCTGGTTCCGTGGAGTATGGGCGTACGGATGGTCGATCTGGATGCCACCACCACGCCCTGGCACAATCTCCTAAACAACCATGACAGGACACATTGGCACCGATTGAGTCGTATGTATCTCGGGTGACATACATGCAAGCTTACCCCCCCTGGTTGTGCACACCCTAGACAGCTAGGTAGCTAGGTAGTCATACCTCCGCTCCAAGCTGCTGTTGGCGATATGGGGTCTGCCGGGGTAAGGGTGGATGCTTTATCTGGACCGCGTCGCCGGCGGTCGCATACATAACCATATCTGTTCCGCCTCGTCGCTCCATTTATCCGCGGACCCTTTGAACCCTCTCGCGTACTAAATAAATTGTGCCCTCTCTTCGGGTTACCCGTATTTGGGACTTTCCTTCCTCTTTCCTAGTTCGCATTCTCCCAAGCCGCCAGGGGCTTACATGACCACTCTCCAAGGGCCACAATAGACAGAGAGCCAGAGAGCAGCAAGCAGTGCACGCAGCATTTCAGGCAAAATGGCGACGACCACGGACAACCACACAGCGGCTGCCCTCGAGAAGGAAAGCTCCGTCAACACCGGCGCCGCGAACCCGAATGGTGCAAACGCTGGGAATGCCGCCGCCGGCGCTCCCGCCTACGGTTATGGGTACAACCCGCTCCTTCACCAACATTCTGGACCGGAACCCCGACTGCCGGCCTTCGGTGGTGAGTTCCAGCCCGGTCTGTGGAAGGGCATCGAGCACCGGAAATTCGCCAACCCGGCGCCCTTGGGTCTGTGCGGTTTCGCCTTGACCACGTTCGTATTGTCTCTGATCAACCTCAACACGCGAGACGTCACACAGCCGAACATTGTCCTGGCGCTAGCATTTGGTTATGGCGGTCTGGTCCAGCTTCTTGCTGGCATGTGGTGAGTAGTAAAATCTTAGCACAGACCGGGAGTGTCAGCGCGGATTCCATCTGCCATCCGTTCTCCGCTAACTGGGCTTCACTAGGGAAATGGCCGTAGGCAACACGTTTGGCGCGACGGCATTGTCGTCGTACGGTGGCTTCTGGATCTCGTACGCCATCCTCCTGACGCCCGGTTTCAATGCCTTGAATGCGTACAGCAGCGCGGCCGACGAGGGCTCGGCACTCGGTTTCTTCCTGTTCGGCTGGTTCATCTTCACCACCATCCTGCTGCTCTGCACGTTGCGATCGACCGTCATGTTCTTCCTCTTGTTCTTCACCCTAGACCTGGCCTTCCTCATGCTTGCATGTGCCGACCTTGCCAAGTCTAACGGCAACGCCAGCGCGGGTACGACGCTGCAACACGCCGGTGGTGGTTTCGGTATCCTTGCTGCATTCCTGGCATGGTACAATGCTTTCGCCGGTATTGCTGACAGTAGCAACTCGTTCTTCACGATCCCCGTTTTCCACTTCCCTTGGTCTGAGAAGGGGCGTGCGGCTCGCGGCAAGACTGAGCGCGAGATCGCTTAGATGCCCAGCGTGCGATTTGGGCTACGCATGTCGCCGAGTTGTTGACGTTAGAGGATAGACGATCGTGCCTGCGGCGTCTAAAGTTTGGTTTCTCGCCTTATATATATGAATTAAGAACTAATGCGGAGGATTGTTTCACAAGACAGGGTGGAGCCTTTGGAGGTGGAGGATGAATACCCCTTTTCCACGATGATGAACTTGGGCACCGAATCTACAATTGATGCAGGGCTGGCAGATTCTATCATGCTATCCATAATAAATTTATGCCTTTTGGATTCCATTGGTTTGTGTTGGGATCATTCTTCATTTGAGGCGGCTACTCTGTGGGCTTTATGTCTTGTTGTTACTGTGCAAGAGTGTATGCCCTAGTCGCTATAGCACAACCTCAGTCTGCAAATGCTAACATGACGTCTTTACCCAATGTTCAGATGCCCCTCCTTCCGTTTTGCGCTCCCGAAAAACTGTTGCTTCAGTTCAACTGGGTGATGTTAGGTGGAAGTCACGTCTACTTTAAAGATTTCCATTCAATGCTGCCTGAGGTTCCTAGAAAAACATTCATAGTTTAAAATAGGCGAACCTGGTCATTTCAACTTGACATGTCATGACCCCCATCGAACAGGCGTTGCTGAATTTACTTTACCCTCAATTGCTCAACCCATTTACACCGGCCATCATTGTTTTTCGATATCGTCTCTTTCCTTTCGAGGAAAATCACCCATCATGGCCGTTCTCGACGTTCCTGGCATTGAGGTCGCCGTACAGATTAATGGTCGGGATGTCGTCGGATATGACAATCCTGACGCTCCCGAGCACGTGATCTTGTCCCACCTCCAGCAAATACATCGAGTCCATCGACGACACCGAGTTCACCATCCGGTACAAAGCTAGCCCCGGTTATAACTGGGAGGGTTGCCGGGACCATGTACTTCGGTTCTGGACGTTCGCCGATGGTTTGAACTTGAGTAAAAAAATCCTCTTCAAAACAGATGCATTGTACGGCCGTTGCATTCGCAATGGAGGCTTTTCCAAATACGACCAGGAGACTAAGGAGACACGCGTGTATAACTGCAAATTCCCTCCCATCTCCACAGGTACGGTTATGGTATCCCCTACAGATGTCGGTTGGTCAACTGCTTATTGACCCTTTTATCAGTTGATGCGGGACGCGAGCATGTAACCGAGGATTCGTGCGTCGCCAAGAAGCTCGGCTTGATCGAGGTTGAAGCCTACAGATCCACGTTCGCAGGTATCCGTAAGTCTGGTGCTTCCTCGGCCGCCACGCCCCACAGCTACGGGCTTGCTGGGGGGTCCCTCGGGGGCAGGGCCGTCTCTCATGGGGTGTCGTGGGTCGAAAATAAACTCGTATTTGCGCGTTAGGCATATGTGCTAACGTTAAACCCAGCTATACACACCGGCAGAATTTACAGGGTAAGAGCCGACCTCGCGAGACCTTTCGGGACCTTGAAGAGGATGACGGACCTATCGCTGTCTTTCAATTTCAGTACAGGTCTAGAGGTAGGTGCACTATCAGCATGACCATGCGGTGTACATGGACTAGCCAAGCCGACAGAGGCTTTAAAGCAGGAGTTGATCATCCCCCGCAGCCCCTCGGTTACGCGATCTTTCGTCCTCCGTTTGACGAAATTGGAGAGGCAGAGATACTGGTGGAGCTGGAGCGGATGGAGCAACTGGAAGAATCACTCGAGGAGAAGTACGGAGTGGATGAAGAGTCTCGGCCTGTCAAACGCGAGATCGATGAGGTCTACAACCACACTCGGGACCAGCCGCCCAGGCAGCCGGCGAAGCGGTCACGTCTAGCTTCCGGCCGAGAAATGCAGTTCGTTGACCTGACCGACGACTGAGAATTCGAAGAGTGTATCCAAGCGGCCCTGGACCTACGAAGTCAACGTCTGAAGTATTAGCATATAGACTTAGACGTCTGGTATTTGTGGAGGATCTTTAAGCTCTCGGCTGGAGCGAAAGGATATGGGGCTTAACTGTTGGGCATGACATGGCTAGGTAGGCGTTTCACTCAGATCTTTGTTTCTGCTAACTATAACACCTATATTAGAGCTATATTATATCCTGCTTCTCTATGCTATTTCGGTAGCTTCGGAACAACAGTGACGATCGTAGTGTTCGCCCAGTTTGACACACCAGCCATGGCAGCGTGATTGTTATATTACATAACGAAATGCTTCGCACTGGGATACCTGGGGCCTCGTCCCGCCCATTTATTCCTGTATGACTAACCGTACGATGATCAGTAATGCGCGCAGAATATGATAGAGATTTCCTACGGAAAGAGTGCTTCGCATTTGCACCACGTCCCTAGTCAGTTTGTCCCAAGTACGCGATTTAGTAAATTTGCATCGCTCAGCGATAAGATGTCCTTTCCTTCATCAGTTGGCTCGTCTTTGTTTCACCCAAGTGCCATCCTCCCAGGCATCTCGAGACCCCCCTTGGCATTTCTTCGCGGTGCTTGCTTTGTATCTCTGCCGGCGTGGATGACTCGAATTTTGTCTATGCCGCGAACAATGGCGGTGCATGCTTTCCGCTCCCTAGACCGGGACTCCCGATGTTGCCCCTCGTGTCGTGTTTCTTTCTCTCCTGTCCCGGTGTCTTTCGTACAACACTAGCTCGCGGCATTCTACTCCAGCCGCCGTCCGTGGCAACTCGACATGGTCCTTGGCATCGTACAACGCCTCATTAGATTACAGAAATCAGGTAGAAGGGTCTCGAGCTTCAGATTGTGATTCTGTATCCGTTGAGATAACCAGTTCCTCTGTAGCGGAGACTTTCTTCACCGAGACCATCTTCACTGAGACTATCTTCGCCGTGTCCTGCGTCGTTGCTACTAAGGAATGGGCTAGGTAGAGTGACTTGACATCATTTTATAGGTAGCATGTGGGTGGCAGGCTCTTGCCGTAGGTAACGTACCAGGTCGTCCATATCCGCGCTTCCGTCGGTGTCCCGGCTTCCGTCCATCTCCTCGCTTCCTTCCGTCCCCTCGCTTGCGGCGGCCGGTCCGGCTTCGTCCTCGGGTTTCGTTGACAGAGATATGAACTTCTTCTCACCCTTTCTGTACGATTCAGGCTCCAAGATCAGAAAGGTCATCGGGGCACTGAAATGTTCATAGTCGTTCTCTGGGTCGAGCACGACAAAGTCATCTATGTCCCCACGCCTAAAGCCGACGGAGAGAAAAAGCTGCAAATCTTCAAGTTCTACTAGAGCGAAGATTCTGCTGCAAGGATGCTTCCACAGCAGTGCGCTATCCTCCAGGAGGCGCCGCAGAGAGGCTTCTTGTATGTCCCCTGGCACCCGCTTTTCCAGCCCGTATAGAAGGAGTTCTAGGAGGAGTCAGTTAAAAAATGAATAATGGGATCGAGGTGCTTCCAGCTCCTTACGCCACACCGGATATATATCGTCCCCGAAATGTTTTCGGGCGAACTCCAGCATCCGGTTCTGCACCTTCCGACTGCGGTCCCAGTTGTAGTAGATCGGGGCGGCGAGGGCACTGTTCTGCGTGGCTTCGACGTCAGGGGTCCAGTCCAAGTCGATATACAGCTCCTTCGCTCTATCGGTTCCGAGCTCGGGGTCCCTGGAGAAGTCCCAGACCATCCAGGCGGCGAACCCTAGCATCATATTTTCGCCTCGTAGCTCCGGGGTCTCGGGCTCTGCTTCTTCCCGCGTGGTGAAGATGAACCTCATGGTGCGGTCCCGGATGGCCTGCTCCCAGTTGTGCGCCATTTGCTCTATGCGCTGTTCCTTCAGGGGGAGGCGATCTTCCCAGGAGGCGTCGCCCTCGCTGGTGAATGAATGGAGCCACCGCTGCAGGTCGCTGTCGGGAATTCTATCATATTGCCATCCCGCGAAGGCCTGGAGTACCTTCTTATTAATGCTGCCATGCGGCCAGGTGGCCGTTTCGGTGTAGTATATGTATCTTTGGAGAGACATCTTGACTCTGTGGAGGAATGGTGTAGTAAAAACTGATTTTGCAATTAGATCCGAGGAACGACATGCCCCTGGGCGTTTATATAGTGATGCGATAAGGATTGGCTGACTCACGGGAGATCCCGTTTCTCGATATGGCCCCGTGATTCACCCGTTCGTGGCCATGGCGAATTCATTTAATTATCTTCCAGGACGGAATCTTGGACAAGTACTCGTTGGCTGCAGTTCGCGTGATAGGCTGCCTATGGTTATACCTAACCACAAATTAAAACTGTCAGGTACCTTCCCTTGAAACCCCTGTATTGCCCCTATATCGGAATCGATGGTCCTGATCTGCAGATACTACCTTCGGTGGGTATTAACGTGCCTAGCCATCTCTATTACTATTATTTTGGCTTACATATCTTCTCCCGTTCTATTTGTTAGCTCCTATATCTTTCCATCTTACTTCGTTTACTCAATGCGCGTCTTCTACCCGACTGGGCATTCTTTCCCACAGCCGTTGACCCTCCACTCTTGCCGTCAATCTGTGGTGGCCCTAATATCTTCACTGTGGAAGCGATTCCCAAGCTGGGCTTAGTTGGGTTTGATGTGAACTGCTGATGCTTGCAACATCCGGCAGGTTGGCATCAAGACCATGTATCCGCGGCCCTGGTAGATGTTCTAGTTAGCCACGATTTCAGAGGCACAAGTGAGGCTAGCTATGGGGAGCCCTGATGGGGGACTGTATGTGACGCTTTTAATACAGCCGTAGAGTATCAAGAGTTACGCGTGGTAATAGTCCACGGACGGTTCCCAAGTGTATCGGGCTTATAATCCAAAGCAAACGGTTCGCCACATAAGCCTTATATACTGTGGTGCCTGAATTTGCTTATCATGTGGCTGCAAACCCAAGAGGGGATCTAGAATGGCTGTTGACTCTTTTGTATCCGAACTGGCCATGCGATGCAGCCCGGTCATCTCTGCCCTATGTATCAACAAATGATACCAGGTTCCAATTTGGCGGTCGAACGGGTGCAGTACGACTATGGAATGAATTTTAAGAAGTTTGATATCATCCAGCATAGATATACAAATATATTACCTCTTAAGAACATATCTCTCTTGTGGATGATAGCAATACGTAAGGGTTAAACAAGTTTGCAATTGGACAGAATATTCAACCATACCCGATATTCTGCGGCGAGGTCGCCCTGCGAGAGCTTACGGATTGTCGTTACATGTAACATATACAGTACCAAAAGAAGGAGTGCTGGTGAAGCCTGGCAAGTTCCTGGCTTAAGTAGTGTATGACTCACCGCCGACATCCGCCTCCCGGTTTGGCGACCATCCAGACATACAGATGCTCTTTGAAGAACGACTCAGTATTGCATTGAGACAATCACGTGCCATCACTAAACAGCTGATTCTACCATAGGTTCCAACTGATTGATGTCCCTATTCACCGTTGCTATAACTTTTGGGTCGACCGAGTACTCAGGTAATGTCCCGATCGATGCCTCTCTCGCAAAATTGATGACAATAATACCTCGAATACACAACTATCCTGGTTCGGGACCAGGACATTGTACCGCTGCTTCTCATCCACCCTGTCTCTTCCCTTGGGCATCGCACACTTTCCAGCACCTAGTTCACACATCTGCCCAGCGCGACCTCGAAATCGGCGGACCAAAGATCCTAACTATGCCTAGGCTAGCTTCATCTATCCGTTGACCTTACCTGCACATGAACGAGAGCCCAGAGAAAACGATACGAACGCACCATTCATACCGTCATCACCGCCCGTAACTCGGGCCTGATTAGCGCTTGCTGTTGCACCGTGAGACCTGTGGAGCGGTATCCGGTCCCATTTAAGCGCATGATGAGGCAACCGTACCCTGACCGACGCCGCCACGAAACACGGGGACGGCGTGTATGGGAATTATATTCGGAGTTGTAGATTCCGTCCATGCCGGACCATCCTGACCCACGTTGTCCTTGCCAACGCATTACTTATGTACTTTGTTAACAGAGCGGCCGTACTGTGATAAGAGGCCATGGCCGAACTCTCTTTTGCGGAAGGAGAGAAAGCCACCAGAGAGTTAATCATGCGAGCTCCAACTTCAGATCGATGAGCTCTTAAAGATGTTTGCATTATCTCTGTGGCTCAAGCTCTATTTATGATGTGTCCCACCTATGTCAGCCATATCCGCGCCACCTGCGCGGCCTCCATTGCAATTGCCGGCATTTGAACGTGATTAACATGTATCACATGAGGACCCCTTTTCTGCAAAAACATCCAATACCATTTCCCTCGATCAAATTAACTGGTCACCGATTGGGTCTACCCGATATTGCAGTGCTACGATTCCTCGTACAAATGAAGTGTGTTACTTCCACGCGTTTAATTACACTATTGGCCATGAGACTGTAACAATTGCAATACTGGTGGACCTAGACGAAGTGACAATTGTGGGCGGGCATGTTAACTAGGAGCTGTGGCACATAGGAACAATACTGTAGAATTTGGGACACAGCACAAATCGCAAGTTTTCTTAGAAAACGGCCAGGGATAAGTGGAGGCACTCACTGCTATGGCAGTTGGTGTGCAGCATCTTAAGATGACGTACTTTAACATAGGCTCGTGAAGCAATACTTTCTCTAGGTTATAAGCTTAAGCAGATTTCAATAGCCACCATGAGCTAGCTCGATTTCAAACTGCGTAAAAGTCGTATTCCAATATCAACACAGTATAGAGCGGTATATAACCAATGTCTATGACAGTATCACCACTTCGTGTCTCGCCCTGCTCCTCTTAGCCGCTTCTATACTTAGCCCGTCCAGTGAAATATTGCCTAGGATGTCAAACACCTCGAAATCAGCCCCGATTTTGCTGGCAAACCAGTTCTTCAGGTCAATTGCGACGAGCGAATCGATACCATACGCGTGCAAAGGCTTGCTTGAGTCGATATCAGCCCCAGTCAAACCCAGTACCTGTCCCAGCTTAATGGTCAACCATGTCTTGACGAGGATTGCAGCATCGTCCTGTGAAGGTGCACTCCTCAAAGCTGCAACTCGATCCCCGACAGTCCCATCCGAATTCGCACATGAATCGGAGCCCGCATTTGTAGAGGACATTTTAAACAGCTGTCGAAACATAGGACGATGTAGGGAGTGATGCAGGTCAATGCCCTTGGCCTGAATGACCGAGGGTAGCTCGACGCCAACCACGACCTGAGCTTCAGATTCCCGGAGAATCGGGAGGCTTGGGTCGCAATAAAACTCCAGTAACGCCAACATCTCCTCTTGCTGGATATCCATGAGGAGGCCGATTCGCCGCATTGATGCTAGCAGCGCCTCATCTTCTGCGACTCTGCCAGCCTCGACCATCAATCCTAAATCGATCGCTACAGCCTTCTGACCACAGGCAATGCGGTGGTGAGCAAGAGCGTCCTTGAACGTGTTACCCGCCGCATAGTTTGCCTGTGCACGGCTTCCAAATATGCCATTGACGGAAGATATCAAAACGAAGAAGTCTAGGTCCTGAGGGAGTGCTTTGTGAAGGTTCCAAGAGCCAGTGACCTTGGAGGTGGTGCTAATGGTCCAATCTTCGTAGGTCATATTTTCAAATAGGTTATCCTAGAAGCCGGTCATTGTGGTCCTGCCTTGGGAGGAACTCTTTACTAACCCTCAATGCCAGCGTGGCTTGAATGCAGCCCCTGATCGGCGGCATGTGTTTCGCCAGTTCCCCGAGCACGCATTTCAGCTTCCCAAGTGCGCCAATATCAACCGGAGGCGTAACGACGCGAACCCCTTGTTCCTTAAGCTCTCTCACCAAGCCCTTTGCGGCAATACTCGCAGCTCCTGATCGGGACAGGAGGATGAGATTTCGAGCTCCGCGGCTTACCATCCATCGTGCGAAGCTTCTACCGAGGCCACCGAGGCCTCCTGCAATAACGTACGTAGCGTCGGCCGGGAACGTATATCTCGGTTTTGTCTTGATATTTCCCTTGCGGTGGTATTAGTACATATGGTATCGAAAGTCTTTCAAAGATTCTTACGATTATGGTCATCCCTGGAGTCAGTTCGAGCACCCTCTTCCCAATGAAGGTATTATCCTGGTAGTGGCGGAAAGCGGCCTCGATATTATCAGCACTGAACACATGAAGCGGTTGAGGTGGTTTTAGTTGCTTCTCAGAAAACATCTTCATTGCCTCCTGGAAAACCCTATGGGCCATTGCCGGCTTTCGCTTGAGGAGATCGACCATGTCGACTGATGCTTTTGACGTATTACGCTGTTGAGTATGCTGTGTCACAATTTTCATTTCAGTGCGGCCCGTTATGTCTATATCGACGAGCCTTCCAAAAGGGGCGAGGTATGCGGAATATTGGACTCTCCTATCATTCGTCGGGGGTCCTAGGACGACGTCGAAACCCTGTCCTTGAGTTCTCTGGAGTATCTTGCTCCCGAGTGAATCTTCGTCATAGCAGAAGATGGCGTCCTTGGGAAGTCCGAGTTCACGATGGAGAAACTCCCCTTTTTCTGCCGATTCCACCGTTGTCAACACCGTTGCACCTAAACTCTTAGCCAGTTGTGTGGCCATTTGACCAACACAACTATTCCCCTGGCTCACCAAGACCGTCTCACCCTCCTGCAGGTTTGCTACGTTAACGAGGCTGTGGTAGGCCAGCCAGAATGCGCTGCACATCGAAGAGGCTTCACTATAGTCCATTTCGGGAGGGATGTGGACCACAGCACTGCTTTTGCAACGTATCAACGACCGGGCCATTGACGGACCAATGGCACATACTCTATCCCCTACTCGGAAAGGGGCTAATGCCCCTGCTGCTTGAATAACTCCGGCGCATTCCGTTCCCAGGTCAAGCTCATTTATTTGTCCGCTAGCGATGAGGTGGTCTCTGAAGGTTAAGCCCACAGTTCTGGCGATGACCAGAACCTCGTCTGGGTCTAGTGAAGATCGGCCTAAGGCTTCGTCGGTCTCCATCCACTCCAACGTATCGAGATGCCCAGGTGAAGTGATTTGAAGGGAGAACTGAGTATCCACCGTGAGCGCGCATTCCTGTTTCTGACGCGGCATAATTGACTTGGATATCATCCTATCTAGGACGAAATTCTCAGAAATTCGAGCGATATTCAGTGTGCCTTCTCTCTCGATATAGATGGTCTCTAAGGCATCCACCGGTGCCTTTGCAATCCGGTCCACTAGCTCGGTGATGAGCGTGAGCATATCTTCAGGATCTTGTCCCCGTTGAGACAACGAAACCGTCACAAACTTGCGTTTGGAATCTTCGGACATCAAAACGCGCCCTAAGCCTTCAACGAGATGGAGCCGTGGTTCTTGCCGCCCTGAAGCGGGTTTTGTGATCCAGAGGACGGATTGCGACTTGATTAGCGCTGAGTGCAAGAGCTTATAATTGATCTCGGAGATGCCGTCAATGAATATGGTATTGACTTCCAATAGAAACACTACCATTGGAAGCACATGACGATCTGCTTGTGCAATTTCTGCCAGTGTATATATCTTGCATGTCGGGAGGTGTTCCTCTAGAAGCCTTGCGGCTAAGACCTGAGTTTGAACTTGTTCGTCTATGACCAAAGCGATCTCTTCCCAGAGCTTTACCCCGTCATCGACATATCTAACCGCGCTAGAAATTATGATGCTGCTGTATCTGGTTTCGCACTCTTCCTGTCCCGGAATTTCCACATCGATGCCTGAGAAGCCTGTGCTTTTCAAATGTGCATCCCATTGCTCGCTTGTCAGGCATGGACTATTTTCAGACCTAGACTCGTGGTCCAGCGGGCTCCACCAACCCTTCAATAAACCGAAGCCAAACCCTATGTGGAGGACATCTGGTTTGGTGGTCTCAAACAGCAGGAGCTTGCCGTCAGGTTTCAACAGTTTTCGAACATATCGTAACGCCTCGCGCATGACGTCCGTCGCGTGCAGGACATGAGAAGCAACCACGAGATCATAACTTCCCGCCTTGAACGATTGGGAAACCGGATCCCGAGAGACGTCGAAGACACGGAATTCCATCTGGTCTGAGAACTCTTGGAACTTAGCCCTGGCCTGGGGGAAAAAGCCCGGTGAACTGTCCGTAAAATCGTACCGTGCCCATTTTTTCACCCCATCGCGGCTCATCGCTTTTAACAGATTCATTGTCTGTCCGCCAGTTCCAGCGCCGATTTCAATGATGTTCATAGATGGATTTTTGAAACAGAGAAGGTCGATATAGGCCGATGCAGGGTGGGTGTGATGCTCATTTCCCAGCATGGCTTCGTAGTAACGGTTGGCCAGTCCGTCACTATACATGAGATCAAGGGGTTCGACAGCACCGCTTAGTATTTGGACCAAGTTTTGACCCAGATGCATAAAAAAGAGACCCTCCACGCCAGACTCCTTTACTTCTCGTTGAAGCTCTTCTCGTTTTTCATGATCGCTCAAAAGCTGCCGAACCTTCGCGGCAGAAGACAATCTTCCGCTGCATAGCTGTTGGTGCTGATATTTCATCCATGCAACATAGCGTTTTAGGTGCCGATCAATGTTCAGCGTTGGATTCCGATCAACGAAAGCAAGAGCTTCCTCGACATAGCACATGACGCCAACCATTAAAGATCGGTAGTGCTGAACTGCATGCACTGACTGTTTTGGTCTATCATTTGTGCAGTGCCGGAATATCTGCTCGTGACTCATTGACTCGATATCAGGTTTATAAGCCAATCGCTTACAGAGCTGGCGTGGTTGCACTTGGTCCATTGCCATAGACTTCACGTTCTCGATGAAAGTAGTCTCGAGGCCTTGGAAATAGACCAGTGGCCGACCTGAGTCGCCGCAGATCCCAATGATATCAGCTGAAGCTCCTCGATAGCCCCGTAGTGAGCACTGAATCGCAACGGAAATATCTCCTTGGCTCCACTGGTCGTTACTGCAATCGACCCAAACATCGGCGGCACGGGTCGGCATCATAGGGTAGACGCTGCCATGTTTTTGAGCCAAAGTCGGAACGATTAATTGAGCAAACCCATCAAGCGTTGCCGGGTGTACCATAAATGGTCGTGGGAACATACTATGACAATGTGAGGTTTTCCATGACTTGGTGCTGAGATTCGCAATTGCTTGGCCGCTATTTCCGAGACGCACTTGCTCAAGATTTCGGAAGAACGATCCATATCGCACTGCGGAACCAGCTGTCAGAGCGTAGAGATCTCGCTCTAGATCGTCAACAGCTTTTGACGTATCTCTCACCCATTGCGTAGCGTTCCGTTTTCCAAGAAATGAAGCGCTCGAAGCAGTGCGACTCCGATCCCTTGCATCGACGACTGGGCGGATGTAACCCCGACTGCACTCAATGTACTGTCCGCCTTCGATCACGAAGAGCCGAAATTGATGCCACAGCATGTAGCTGGACTTGTCGGGGCAGGAAGACAACGTCAACTGGCTTTCCACATTGTCTCTTCCTCGAAAACTTATAGCATGCAAGAAGATTGCATCTTTGATCTGTATCCCATATAGACTGCTGGAGTCACCGACGAGCTCTCTAATAGCCTCCATAGCCATGACTAGCATCCCTGTTCCTGGCATAACGATATCGTTGTTAACCCTGTGGTCTCCGAGCCATGGCAGCTCAGCGAGGCGTATAATATTGCGCCATACAGCCATTTGCGGGTTCCAGTCAAGGGTGCGAGTGCCCAGGAGGTCGTGTCGGCCGTATTCCCGAAATCGGAAATTCTTGCTGAGACGGCTCTCATTCCAGTGGGATTGCTTGTGGTTGAAAGGGTACTTTGGCATGTGTTCAGGAAGAGGCCTTTTCGAGTTCTGTAAGCAGTTTGCTAGCAAAATGTTCGCAGGATATCCAGCGCAGTGTAAAGCCCCTACTGCTTTCAGTAGCGCTACCGACGCATCCTCTCCGCGCTTGAGGGTAGGAATGTAGGTCAGGGCTTTACTGCTCGCTGCCACCTGCGCGTTTTCCCGAACAGGCCCTTGCAAGGCGCTATGGGGACCGACTTCCAGCACGTGCGTGACCCTAAGATCCTGGACAATGCTCTTGCCTAGCTGCTTGGCGGGTTTCTTATTTGAATAGGCTATAAGCCTAGAGTAAGCCTTCTCGAACTCAACAATTGATGTAAGATTGAGAGACCAGTATTCCGCGGTTGTGAGAATATTTGGGGTCACGATGTCACCGGTAACGGAAGAAATCATAGGGGTCGGTACCCGAACCTGCCCCTTCTCTAATGCTCCGATAGCCGCAGAATATTCGCTTGAGATTTCGTTCATAAAGGAAGAGTGATAAGCAACGGGGACTTTGAGTCTGCGGCTTAACACGGAATTTTCCCTTAACCATTTATCAAGTTCTGCGAGTTGTGAAGCGTTTCCTGTCAGCGTAATACTCTGAGGGCTGTTGACACAACCAACTTGAACGTTAAGCGAGCCTTTCGAGCTTTTCAAGCGCTCAAGGTAGGGGATAATGTCGTGTCTGGAAAGGCCAACAACCATCATGGTTAGATCACGCCCGTTTCCCGCCACCCTTGATGATAGTTTCCCCCTGTAGTAGGCCACCTTTATGGCTGCTGAACGAGTTAAAGCACCAGCAGCGTATGCTGCTGCAATCTCGCCGGATGAGTGGCCCAATACGATGGATGGTGCAATATCGAAAGCCTCCAATAAGTCAACAAGTGCAATCTGAAGACACGTAGTGAGTGGTTGGCTATAATCAGGTAAATCCAAATTTGGATCCTTGCAGGTCCCATCGATGATTTGCGGTAGTGACCACTGGCATCCTAGCTCTTTCAAACACGCCTCAGAGCTCAGGAGGCTATTTCGGAATGCTGGAAAGGCAACCAATGATTTCCCCATACCACGGAATTGCGCTCCTTGTCCAGTGAAGAGAAACGCGATTTTGGTGCCTTTGTTGGCTCTAACTGGAGGCGGAGGCTCAGAACTGTCGATAGTCCCGATATCGTCAGTGACTAAATAGCTCCTCCACGTAAATTGACTTCTTCTGGCCGTCAAAGCGTATGCCAAGTCGTCTATTCCACGCGGTACCCGTCTGAGGTAATGCGAATAGGCGTCAGACAACTTTTGCGCCGCTCCCTGCTCGGTCGCAGACCAGAGGAGTAATTTGGGCATTCTAGGGTAAGCGTTTGTTGCGATATCGCCCATGGGGTACGTTCCCTTCCGGGGCTTTGGCGTGGCCGTCATCGGTGAAAAATGTGTGTGGTGGTAGCCATTGAGGCCATGCTGCTGCAGGTGGTGGTATGCATCGTCAAGGATAGCTATTGCATTTGTGCCACCGAAACCAAACGAGTTCACCTGTAGGTCTGAGTATCAGCGCACTAGAGTTTCGGCCGGCTTATTACTCACACATGCTCGACGGACGGTGCTCTTAGGCCACGAGATGATTGTTTTGGGAAACTGGCAGGGTCAGTAAGGGGTCATTCAGTGTAACAACGACTTAACGTACGTTCAAATGCAACCCTTGTGCGTCTATCTGGCTGTTGAGAGATGTGAAACCCGCAATAGGAGGTATCACTCCATGTTCGAGGACTAAGATCGTCTTAATTAAACCGGCTAGCCCACTACAGCCTTCGAGATGCCCTATGTTTGCTTTTACAGCGCCGATATGGAGAGGGTCCCTCGAACTCCTATATGACCGGAAAGCTCTTCCAATGGCGTTTGCCTCGACCGGATCCCCAACTGGGGTGCCTGTGCCATGGCTCTCAAAGAATCTCGTGGGTTCCATATCAATACCAGCTTTTTTGTAACATTGCTCAATAAGATTCGTCTGTGCTTCTTGATTCGGCTGCGTGATACCGGGCGTTCTCCCGTCTTGATTTGACATGGTATTCCGGATGACTGCGCGGATTGTGTCGCCATCTCGCAAAGCATCAGCGAGACGTTTAACAATGACTACTGCAGTTCCCTCACCCCGGGCATAGCCGTTTGCCCGTTGATCAAAACTCCAACAGCGGCCGTCTGGGGATAGAAAATTGGAGTCTGACATCATCTTCATAAAATTGGGATGGTAAACAAGGTTGGCCCCGCCAACAAGTGCCTGGGTGAGTTAGCGGGAACACAATGGGATGTCGCGCTCCGAACGTACCATAGATGTTGTCTTGGCACGTAGTTCTTGGCAAGCAAGATGCAGCGCGAGCAGGCTACTAGAACAAGCCGAATCTAAATTCAGGGATATCCCTTTCAAGTTGAAGAACCAGCTTAAACGATTTGCCAGCATAGAAGACGCAATCCCCATTGCAGCATGATTTTGCTGAGCTTCGTAGTCTTGCTGTAGGATAGAAAGGTAGTCGTTGGTGAAGCATCCCGTATATACGGAAGTGTCCGACCCTGAACACTTGTGGAGTGGGATGCCAGCTAGTGAAACCGTGTCATTATCACAGCCAGAGCTAGAGTTATGGGCTTGCCCACGGAATCCAGGGGACTTACCATTTTCCAAAGCATGATAGGCTGTCTCGAGCATTCGCCTATGTTGAGGGTCCATGCATTCTGCTTCCCTTGGCGTAACTGAGAAGAAATGGGCGTCAAAAGCGCCCAAGTCTCCCTTTACGAAATTACCAGCCCGAAGCGGTATCTAGCAATACTTAAGACGGTTATCCTTGTGAAACGAACAGCCTCATTTACTTACAGTACTGGGCCTCTCCTTGTCTGGATGATAGAAAGCGTCAATGTTGAGACGGTCCCTGGGAAAATCAGTGCTCGCCGATCCACCATTGCATATCATCCGCCAGAAACCTTCTTCAGAATTCGCTTCCCCAGGGAACTCAAACGCTAATCCGACGATGGCGAGAGGGATGGTCTCGCCATCCTGCAAGACATTCGATAGATCTTCGCCCATCTTGCTGGCTGGGTGAAGCGAAGCTACCTTGTGTATCAAAGAATGGAGATTACTCGCGATTATGCTCGGACGTCCTGTCCGGGCTCCCAAACTCTTTCCTTCTTGACTCTTTATAAATAAATCAAATTCAGCCGATTCCGATGGCTTGGTCCTACGTGATCACCAGCAGTCGTCATATGTAGTATCACCAAGTGGGTATTAGGCATATGGATGTGGCGAGAGTACGATGATAAGGAGTAGTGGAGCTTATCAAGATGAAGTGCAACCCCCAGGGGTATTCTTTGTTAGTTACCTCTGCCGAGTCCACCGTAGGGTCAGGTGGAATCTCATAAAATTTGTATGGGAGTAAACATGTTCTTATGGATTTGCCAATACTTACCGCTATGGCTAAGTGACGAAGATCGATTTCGGCCCGAATACTAATGTATATCCCATACAATTTCTTTTAGAGTTTACAATCTAGGCTCATAAGCAAAGTAGCCCTGTGGAGGTAACTAACAAAAGAATACCCCTGGGAGTTGTAAACGCCCCTTGCATATGCGTATGCAGGCACGTATGGTCACAGCTCGTTATTACTTCTTCCTCCGAGGCCACCTACCTTTGCAGATCATATAGGTGGCTATATTATAAAGTGGGTTGATAATATGTGTGCGGCCCAACTATCACAACTCTTTGAACTGAATCACACCTTTTGAAGAGGATGTACCCTCAGACTAGAACTCTGAAACACCAGAAGTCGGGAATCCACAGTCATGTCGTCAAAGACGAAGCCTAAGATTCTCTGTCTGCATGGTATTGGAACCAACAGTGAGGCAAGTATGCGGTCCTTTCTATATAGGTAACGTTACACCAACAGCCAAACAGATTTTTCAAGCACAGACTGGCAAGTACCATTCGAATTAGAAGGAAATAAGAGGCGATCAGAAGATGTTAACCGTCATCCATAGCAGCCCTGAGATACCAGGTTGGGGAGGAATATCTGTACGACTTTGTCGAAGGAGCCCATGCTTGGCCAGCAGCTCCGGGAATAGCGGACACTTTTGGACATCACCACATCTGCTACTCATACCACGACGGATCGCCGGAAAGTGCAGTGGCAGCAGTTAGCGACCTCGCAGACTACGTTGCCACCAACGGACCGTTCGACGCCGTAATGGCATTTTCTCAAGGCGCAGCGCTCGTCGCGACTCTATTCCTGCGTCACGACGAAGCGCGAGACCCACACCGCTATATCAAAAGCGCCGTGTTTCTTTGTGGCACGTTACCATGCGATTGGGATGCGCTCATCCGCGGGGATATCCGTCTTCTCCAAGCGAAGGATATTACTGGTGAGGCGCCAATCCAAACCCCCACGGTCCATATCTGGAGCCCTGCGGACATGGATTATCCAGGTCAGAGCCAGCAGCTTATGCAGATGTGCCAAGAGAATAAGCGGGTCGGGGTTGCACACAGTGCTGGGCATTGTGTGCCGTCACGAGGCAATGAAGTGGTGCTAATCGCTGCGAGGATTCGCGATATGATATCCAACCTTAAGGAATATGTAGGGTAATTTGGAGTTATAACTGCATCGAGTTAGGCACGTTAAGGGGGTCTAGCCCGATTTTGTAGTCAAGTGAACAAATCTGGCTGTTGCCTATGAATGGGTGTAAAGACCCACTAATTGCGGTGAAAAGGCGGCATGCAGAACGCTTCGAGTTTCAAACTGCCAACATACAAAGTTCATAACCCCTCAATGCAACCGCATGTTGCATTTTGCCCACCAACACTCTCACTAGAGCCCAATCGGCTTCCTTCCAATGACGGTCCATCGCGTGAAAGCCCAGTAGGCTCCCTCCCTAGTCTCACGAGCAACCTTGGGCAAAAGCTCCGCTAAGGCTTGGGCAAGCGCCTCGTTGGAGGTTTTGTTGATAAACACATGATGCATCAAAAGGTTGCACTCATGCTTCGCGAGAGCAAGGTGCGGCGGCGCATCTTTGACATCTGACTCAACCTCTACCAAGCCAACGTCCGAGAGAAGACCCGGCAGCCGTGGGACCCATGTCGGCTTCAGACGAGAATCCTGGCCTTGAGACAGTCTCAGTAGTTCCCGAAGTGCTTCGACAGTGGTGTCCGGGTTCAAGGTCTCGATACGGAATGAGGCCACATCCACCTCGCCCCATTGAAGATACCCACCCGGCCCTGCGTTGGAACATCAGGGTTAGGCATTTAAGCTTAATTGAATCCCAAGAAGAGATAAGAACGTACTAAGCATTCTTACGAAGCTTTCAGTAACACTTTGGACATCATCATTCGTCAGGACGAAAGCGAAGTTCCGGATGTGGACGATATCGTAGACCCCAACGAGATCCTCGGGGACATCTGCCTTCACATCCCAGTATCGCAGTGTTACATTGGAGGGTACCCATTTCGGCGGGGGCGTTGCAGCGAACGACACATCCAACGCGTCGAGCTGTACAGAATTCGGCAGACGGGCCTCCAAGTCCGTGAGCCAGATACTTCGACCAAGTTAGAGATATGCACTGTAAAGCAGACTGGTACCGAATGAGACATCACTAACCCGGTCCCCGTGCCGATATCTGCTATTCTCAAGTTCGGGTCCGAGGTGGGAATCTTCGGGTAGGTAAGGTACCCGAATAGCTCTACCCAGAGGTAGTGCTGTAGATTGATCCTGAACCATTGAATCAGTTCACTTGAATTAGCTTGGGCTCTCTCCACTTGATTCTCGGAAGGCAAATAGTGGCGCACCGATTGTTGTCGATGTAATCACGAGTGAAGACATATTCAGGTTCCGAAGGCATGGTAGATGGAATATCCTCTCCGAGAAGCTGTAGGTTCGCGTAGACCGCATTATAGCTGTTACTTGAGGCAAGGGTGACGGGTGGGGAATAGGTGAGTATTTATATGGTAAATAGGATCCCATTCGCGCAAATAGGGGTTCCGAAAAAGGAACTACTTATCATTACTTCGGGCGGGCGTAGGCTTCCAACTTGCAGCATTTCTTGCATAAAGGCGACGCGTCCAGCGTAGAGTAAGCTGGCGCTCGGCGGTTACACTGGGTCACACTTGTGTACTTGTAAGGCGCAGGAACTCCTATCATATAGTCCTGTCCGTTTGGGTCCGCATGCGGCCCGCATGCGGCGCAGACACTGGGCAAGGCTTCCCGTGGTGATGGCCCTTTTCTTTTGTTTTTCTTATCACATAGCCTTACCTTCAGGTTCTTACAAGTATGGCACCTGTTTGCATCCTAGTGGTAATTATTAAGCCAGTTCTTGCAGAACGCGGATAAACAAACGGTATTTCATTTATTCCACGATAGATACTGGAGCAGCGGTCCAGCAAGTATGGAAAATTATGGGCTTTGTCGAATTCCCCATAACTCCAAGGAGCAGAAAGGTCTTCATTGCAGCCTTCTTGGTACAGGCAGCCACCTTCATCATCCTAGGATTACGATTTGCATCTCGCCTGATCAAAAAGACAAAGTTTGGCTGGGACGACCTATTTACGACCCTCGCTACTCTGTTTACAACAGGGATCGTTGCTCTGCTTCCTTTGCGTACGTATCTGTCAGCCCATAAACGGCCATCCCACCCTGGGCATCGCCTCTCTGTCCAACCATATAAAGTTCAAAATCACCATCTTTTATCGCTTTTATCTCACTATTGCATGCAGTGGCTAGAAGTGGCCTTGGATACTCGGCTAAGGAAACCCTTGTAAATTACGAGTTTAATGGCAAGGTAAGCAACGACGGAGCGGATGCACCTTGCATAACTAATCAACTGATGAACAGACAAATATCGCAAATGTGCTACTATACGCCTTCGGAATCGCCACCTCTAGGTTGGGTACCCTCTTCTTTTATCTTCGCGCCTTTGCCCACCGGACAATGCAACGTGTAACCAAGGCCTTCATGGTGATATCAACCAGCCTCATCGCCGCCTTTCTCCTTTGGGATATCTTTTCATGTCAGCCAGTAAGCTTGAATTGGGACCTTAATCAACAAGGATTTTGCGACAATCGTGTGGTCCCATATCTGGCCAATGCCATCTTAAGTATATGTAGCGACGTAATAACTCTCGTCCTGCCCATGCCACTTATCTGGCGTCTACACACGAAGCGGGAGAACAAGATCAGTTTGACATGCCTATTCGCTGTGGGATTAAGGTACGTATCTTTTTAACCTGGGCATCATGCCGAGTTCAGGACGTTTGCAGGGGAAAGCACTAACAGGGCACAGTGTGACAGCTATAGCCTCGTGGCGACTAGCTACAATAACAAAGTAGGCTACTCTCCTATACTGCACCAGGATGTATTGTCACCTATGCTCCTAAACGGCTTGAGCTTAATGCCGGTGCTTCAACACGCCCAAGCCTCTGCCTGGCGATACATATGCGTTATTTAATATTCATTATGTTAACATATACTAACCTCCGTTGAAACAGTGGCAACCTGACAGCCTCCCGGGACGTGGTGATCCTCACAGCAATAGTTGAGACAGACTTGGTTGTCATATGCTCCAGCCTTCCCATCATTTATCATTGGCTATCGAAACTCGTCTCGAAGTCTTGGAGGAACGCTTCGCAAGGGGATACTGGAGGGGAGCGGGCGAACCGAATAATCCGAACGATCGGGTCTGCGACAGTGGGGAGAAACAAAAGAACCTTTGATCCCCTAGAAGATCCTACTTATGACATCACCACCGGCTACCCGCTCGAAGCTTTCCGTCCAATGAAACGAGAGTCCGGGGATTACGTAGTAGGCAAAGTGGTCTCACGCGAGAGATTGAACCCGGGGCCGGGTTGGAGGGATAACAGAAACAGCTCTAATGGTGCGAGTCCATTTGATGATGAGGGAGGGAGCTGGGGCCAGGGGTCACAGGGAGACCTCGTGTACCATACTGGTGTAGGCATGCGTGGATATCAACGCGTGTAGGAGAGCTACGGCTGAGTCTGGCAACGAAATGATATTCCTGCGTCTAGTGTGACAGCCTTGCAACACAGAAAAGGCCAGGTAACGGCAGCATCGTAAGCCTCATTTGCCGCAATACAACCTCCGTTGTTTGCACTTTGGGATGAAGTGATTCATGTTACAGGCCGGAGGCCAATCTAAGGACCTAAAAATCACGTTGCTTCTTGATGCGTAAAACTGACAATCATAAATACCGGCCTCAAGTCCTTATAAAAGGGGCACACAACCGTTAGTCCTACCATGAATCATCAAGGTCCGCACGCCGTCATGTGCTTCCTTCGATATGATAGTCATGATTCCAAAACACTCCTCTTCTTGCCGTTAGGGACTTATGAAAAGACCATGATTTATGCACATAGTTCAAGTGCTCGCTACGTTTTAGGGTTCAACAGGATTCCTACCAGGTGCCTCGGTACAGAATACGAGGCTTATAGAATTCCTGCTAGGAAGATACTTCGTGATTTAGACTCTCCGGTGTTCATCGGGAAAGCAACCCGCCCCATTGCCCATGGGATATCGAGCCAAAGCCTGAACCATCACCAGTCTAGTTGCAACTCTGAACCACACAATCCTCGTAAACAGGCATAGTGTGGAAGCTTAGATGCGTTCTGCAATAACCTCAAATTCCAAAGCATCTGATGCTGCGTAATCTACCTATGAATATCTACATTGAATCGTTCCAACCGTACGTCAATCATCCAGCCCATACCCAACTCCTTGAAGATGCAAGAAAGAAAACATTCTAACAAATTTCCACATGCCATCGTTCCGTTGATTCCTCATAGCTGACGTCGTCATCCCATTCCACCTCATAAATATACGGAAATTCGTGAAATCATTTCCCGGCTTCCGATATCCGGACCAAAATCATCAAGTAGCATCGCTACTGTATTGAATGTGAGCGTTCTACTTCCGCGGGGCGCTCGCGGGCCGACGAGGATATCAGATCGTCAACCGTACCATAACTCTTTCTCTTCAGGTGTTGCGGTCTCCGCGAGGGACCATGCCATAACTTCGGCCTGCGCACACGGAAGTCTGGCACTAGCCTTCTGGGGCTGGCTCCGAGGAGTGGTGCGTTTTCCTCGATGTTTCCCTCCCTCAGATACGTACGACCTTTGCCTTTCGCCATAGGACTGGGCCGGGCCACGAAGCCGTACAGTATGTAGACGGGCATGCCAAGCCCAAGTACTCCCATTCCTATGTATGACATCGGAATCCCGCCCAGCCCGTACAGGGTGTCGGCTAGTGCTCCAGTGGACAGCCCGACTGTGATAGCAGCGATTGTTCCGTACGCTGTCCGCAGCGTCTGTGTTCGCCTGACTCTCTCTTCCACGATCATCCCGGCAAGGATAAACAGGAAGAGAAGTAGCGGCTGGTAGACAAGGTACCAAAAGATGGTCTTCCAGAAGACGTCCGCAGGTGAAGGGTTCCCAAGGACATTAGGCAGAACCATCAGAAGAACGAGATGTAGCAGGCTCGTGAAGGCAGCAATAGGAAAAGCTGTGAGAAACCAGGAGGACGGCAGATGGGCAGAGGCAGTTTTACAGGCGTTCAGGAAACCGGTTTCGTCCTCCCCTGAGTCGGGTCTCTCACTTATCCCACCTCGTTCTGCAACGGCTGGTCCATTCGCAGCCTGCCCGTTAGCAACGGTGGGCGTCGCCATGAGGTCGCCGTTATCGTTGGCCTGATCTACTGGCTGTTTCGACTCTCTGTCTCGCCACTGTGAGCGTCGGAATATACCGGTCCAGAGACCGGCCCATCGAATCTCCCACAAGCAGGTCGCCAGTGACGCCAGAGGTGCCATGAAGAGCACGAGCGCAACGATCTGGCCAAACGTCCAGCGACCCATCGTCTCGGCGGGACCCAGATTCCTCGTGTCCACGAAGCGCATAGTGACCCAGGCGAACATGGCCATGACGCAGAACATCCCCCCGATAACCGAGTTCACCAAGTCGGCGTAAATGCGTAGAACCAGCCAGAGTGCCAGAACGGGCCGGACAAGGAGCAGCGTGTACCGCTGCTCACAGCGGATGCAGGTTATCACGTCACCGAAGAACGATCGCTGCATCTCGCCTCGGTAGTTGTCGCGCCATTTGAATATGACGCTGCCGGGCCTCTCGTAGAGCCATAATATCCCGCACAGGACGAGGACAGTGCCACACACGATGGCCATGAGAATAGCAGCAGACATGAAGCGCATGCCGGTCCTCGGGCCCTTCTCAGGCAAGTAGCAGAGCACATTCGACAAGAGAATATCCTGCGCATCCTCGGGACTGCTCGCAAGCATCCCCCTAACCCGAATAATCGGTATCATCGAAATAGTTAGTGCCACAATAAGACAAGAGAGGAGGAATGTCCTCCACTGTCGCTCGCTCGGGCGCTTAGAAAAATAAGGTCGTAAAGATAATGCTGCCGTTAGATTCGTGGCGACGGAGAACCACGCTAGTCCAACGATGATCCACCAGTGCCATACCGACATGGCCTCCGTGAAAGCCGTGACATAGCCGTACGTGAGCACTGCAAACCCCATCGCAAGCTGGACGTCGCCCATGGACAAGATGGACTACATCTGCATTAGCAACGAGTCCCGATATTCAAAAATTACCTGTACTCACGTGATCAAATGCGGTTTGCCATCTGCGTTCCTCCCGAGGCGTGTCCAACCAACGCAACTTCAGACCCAGGGACCGAACGGTCCCCCGGAGCGTCCCCAGCAAGAGGACGTCGATTGGATTCTCACATCGCCCGTCCTCGGCCGGCGAGATGTGCAGCAGGAGATACTGAATCACCAAAGCCGCGATCGCTACGCAGGCGGAACCGGCGTAGGCGATGAAGGTCTGCGGAACCGAGTTAGCAAGAAGAACCTAAGACGTAACTCCGCCGAATCTGGAGCCTCCCGCCGAAGCGGTGAGAGGGAAGCAGCACGCACACCTAGTCCGACTACGTCGGGATCCTGCCCGGCCGGCGGCCGAGCTTCACCACATATCTCCCGCATGGAGAAATCACTGGCCGAAACGACGACATGGGAAAAATAGGAGCGAGAAGGAAAAGTCGGTGGGCAAGGGACTATGCGTTTTAGTATGGCCCTCGAAGGCGAAACATCTGGGCCGTAATGGGTCCCCCGGCCTCTCTGGACAGCGTGCGAAGCCGTGCACAGCCCAACAGAGCAAAGCGGTGAAATGTGGCGACGTTGATACGCTGGCGGTGACCGGGGTTCCTGTGGGCTTATCGTCGGGCCGGATCCATAGCGAGGCGATCCATTGGTGGACACGCTGCAACGTCACTGAACGTCTGGCGGCCCAACACAACCTTCAAACACGTCTCAGTGCGGTCGAGGCCAATCAAGACCTGCTATATTTTCTCGAAAGGTTCCGGTGGATTAAGGCGAGAAAAATATATCATAGCCGCTGTAATTCATCACCACGAGTTGCTATCGTCCATCAAATTGCGCATCCGATCGACCCGCCCGCCGTTCCTGGAAGCGTCATAAGTACGGGTTTCCTGCCTGTCCGGCGGCTTATCAATCAGGTGTAGGCACGGCGGAATCGGTTCCCAGCCATCAAAACCTATCGTGAGAAATGACTGGAATGTTCGCATCGTTAGTAAGAGTTCCCAACCTCCTACCCGTATGCACATCCATCATGCGCGCTTTTCGAGACCCACCGAAGGAGCTAAAGATTCTTAATTATGGAGCGGATGCGTTGTACGAAGTCGCATTACTTATTAGGCCAATCAACGATGACTTGTAGCCTCACAGAAATAGATGGTGAAAGCAACGTCCACCGGCACATCGTAGGCAGAAGGATTTGTAATTCAATCCGCATACGTATGATTTCCTTTTTGAGCGTCTTCATGCCATCATTAAGATCCGTCCTATCAAACGCATCGCAGAGTTGACACGTTCCAGGCGCCGAGCTATCTCCGTCTTGTGCCACAATCTAGCCGCCTCCACGCCTCCCAGTCGTGTCAGGTCAAAGCCACACCTATTCATACCTAGCCAGACCACCTTTTGCCGACAAGTCCGTGCATAGATAGATAATCACCAATCGAGACGTAAGAGACCAGACGCGGAGTGCGCTGTTCATTTCTTCTCCTCAATCCCGGACAAGCCGAAGGCAGCAGTGAAAGAATGAAACGGGGGTGGGGGTGCTTGAAACAGAAAGGCCTCCAAAACTATGACTCGTCACCACAAGCATTCAGAGTCGAGCAAGCTGCCTCATGAGCGGGACTTGCGACACTCCCGAAGGAGATCAAGGTCGTATAGCAAGTCAAGAAGTATCCTGATTGTCATGAAATCAGCGAGGGCCACGAATCTCTCTGAAGGGTATATGCTAAGGAGTATGCCAAAACTAATTCACAGGGAAAAGGGACAATCGACAAGACTGCACCGAGTATTGAGGAGAGAAGAGGGGGTTGGTAAGCTGTGTATTAACCGGAGCAGCATATAGTATCTCATCAGAACTTATCTGGCAAGTAACGTTGTCAGGTGGCGACGGACAAAAGGTGGCGCTTAGTGATGGTCGCCAGAGCGCCCGGTTCGTTGTCGAAGCTGGTGACGAGGGGCCTTTTCGGAGCCGAAGAAGGTCCCTGTCGCCTGTCGACGGGAATACGGTGCATGGGAAGCTCTCTGCGGGAGCGCCACTGGTACTAATTGTGCGTCGACGGAAATGCGCATGGTGTCATAGCCCACGTTAACTCCGTCACAGAACGGGAGATCCTCCCGTGGGTGGGCCTTGCCATAATCGAAGACGCATCGAAGAAACCAGGGGAACAGCGCCGCTCCAGCCTAGGCTCTCCGAAAGCTTGCCTGAGGTTGGCGCGATATCCTAGATCCCAGGGGGTCGAAGGCGAACACATGCCTCTTGAACAACGATACAACTCTAGTCAGCTCCCGTCCCAGCAACCAAGCTCTATTAGAGTTCGGCCGGAGAGCATTTGGCGGGTATGGGTTAAGCAAAGCAGGGGCTCTCCAACAAATGCTAATCCCTGAGCGTAAACGACATCACACCGTTTCCCGTATGCCGGACAAGTTTTTCGGAGCATTTGCGTTTCTGAGGGTATACTATGCTATGTCCCATATACATTATGGCCTAATATGTACCTTTAAAGAAAGAGCTTAGCCTAGCTGGTCCAGTTGTACCCCCTGAACTGGGACAATACGGGCAGGTCCAGCTACTTTGTCTTATCTCATGCGCAGGAATCTAATAAGTACGCCTGAGGCTAATTATTACTAAACCTCAGATCTCTGCTCTATATGCACGATCTGTCGATCTGTTTTACTCCTCGAAACATGCTCCGGTACCCCCTTTTAGCCTCGCACCGCTGTCTAATTCTGAAGCAACGGCATGCTACCACTTTCCCAAGGTTGCGAGAGATTAAATCCTATAACTTCCTCCCATGTTGCCAGGCGCCAAAGGGGTGGAGACGGTGGAGCCTTCTGAAAAGGGGCTATACAGGTGGTTAAGTGCATATCATATATAAGGCCCCTTTCCTCCCATACATTGGAAAAGCGCAGGTGTTACTGGCCTAATCTCATGCTCCCCACTTGCAAGACTGCTTCTAGCCTTTCACGCTGTTGCACCATATAACCTGACACATGTTTCATCTGCTGTAAGCCAGGGGGCTTTTGTTCCGCATAGTAACTCTTTACATTCCGTTCTCTAATACGTACAGTACCGATCAAGGTGTTCATCTTCAAATCGCACTAAGCGCCAACTAGAGACTTTTACTAGCTAGACGTCGTTTTTCTTTGTTTCTTAGTTATCACGAAATTGACAAAATAGTGGGATTTCATGCTCGGCGCCACAGCGGCACGGCGATATAGACCACACATTAGGACGATTATATCGCCGATATACAGGTTTGTGACTTAAGTAGAGATTAATTTGCCTAATGGCCGTTGTTAGGCTAACTTAGTAGCTACGACGGAACCAAGAGCGAAGACGTCGACAATCAGCTGATTTCCTCCACTAAGATTGTTATCATCCCACCCGACTCTGTTGGGCTCCAGAAGGTGGGAGTTTGAACAGTTATTGGCGAGCTTATTTAGCTATATATGGTTGTATTCCGACAACTTCGTCAGCTAGTTTGTCGAGAAGATGGCCTGTAGCAGGCCTTAAAACGAACCAGTAGACGATCCCCAGCGACGGGAGGAAGGCAATGAAGAAGATAACTTAGCCTAAGCTCAATAGTTGGCTACAATACGGACGGCACACATATCTTAGAGCAATACAGCATTTCGATGGATGGGTGGGCAATGGGGACCGACAAGCTACTACTGACACAAAGAGGGGTCAATTCTTTTCGTATCGATCACATTATGTAAAGATTCGTATTTGGTTGAAAATGCGAAGAATTTAGCTCATCACCTTTTCTTACTTTCTTTTAACATAATCATTATTTTAAAACTGAATTCCGCAATTAGCTCTAGAATACTTTTGTCGTAAAAGCGACGCCGCTATTATTCCGTGGCTAGCAATAGCGTTATATATGGTCAATATGTTGCAACGACAACCTTTAAAGTAAGCGTACTTTATGTAGATTATGCCAGCCGGCAAAATGCTCTTTATAACTTCGCGAAGCACGTAGAAAAATACCGGTCAAGAGCTGCCAAAATTAGAGATACCTTTCATAGAATGGTATTCTACAGACCGAAGGAGGAACCCACCTCCGCTTCCGTTGCCTCTCGCCGCCGAAACCACACCGCTGGACAATATGGCTGGTGCCATTCATACCAGCCAAGACTTGATTAGATAGGAGTTATTTCAGGGGCCACGCGACAGAGGCACACATCAAGGATCGAATCGGTGAAGGGGGACGGCAGTACAAGACTTTCCTCTTGCTTTCCCTCTCTAGATTTATCAATGAATTTGCAGTAGATACACGGATATACGAGGCGTGTGATGATGAGGAACGCTTAGATTCTGATCTCGGATCGTACCGAATGGTAATTTATGTGATTGATACTGCCTGATCAACTAGTATGGGAAGAGGACATCAAGGTCGCGGATTAGACCGATCGACCAGTGTCGCATAATAATAACCGGTTCTAAAACAGGACCATGGCGCTCCCGGGCCGTAGGTTGGGAGTAACAAAGTTGCAAGCAAAAGCCTTGTCTCTAAAAGTGAGGCAAGGTTACAATATGATGTTGATAATAAGGAAACGCCCGGCTACGGTCATGCTTCCCAGCGTGAGCATGCAGCATAGCGAGCAGTTGAATGAAGTTCCACTTCCTTTAGCAAAGGGTAGCGACCTAACCAAATCATCCCTTGCTTACTTCATATCTATGTAGGCATATGGGATTGGCATTTTAAGCACGTAACCTCGATTGTTGGTAAGTAGCCGGCCCCCATTGCATTCGATAGGATGACAATCCTAGCACTTCATCAGTAAGGGGGTGAATAAGGGGTTACTTGTAAGTGATTGTACTATGGGATCATTTCAACCTACTCTATATATGTGCAAAAGAGCGAAGGAATATATCCATGCTTTTCCTAGCAGTTTCAGCCATCCCTGGCCATTATAAATGATTTGACTGTTTCGTCGGCAAGTTCGATGTCCTATCAGACTTCTCTCGAGCCGTTCCATATGTCTGCATATCCCATTGTCAAAGAATCAATCCCGTTTGTGGCGCTCACCAGTGGTAAGCCATGCACTACAGTAACCCTTTCTCTGTCCTTTCCGAATTACCTCACACAAGCGGGGTCTGACCCTAGATGCTGCTTCAGTGGTATAAAGTCGTCGGGACCTTCGAGAGTTCTCGTTTCCCCCTCTCGTCGCACTCCAAGGGGGACCTGGCGCCGGCCACGAGTATTTGACTTCGCTTACCGATCCGCTTGAGCAGTATGGGATCACCATCGTGTTCTACGAACAGATCGAGTGCGGGCGGTCCACCCACCTGCGCAAGAAGGTGGGCGACAAGTGGTTCTGGCCCTTCAACCTCTCCATTGCGGCGCTCGACTACCTAGTCGACCACCTAAAGCTCCGAGAGAAGTGCTTCTATCTTCTGAGTCAGAGCTTGGGCGGCATGCTAGCCGGAATGCGCACCTCCCGTCGCCCGAAGGGACTAAGGAAGCTAATGATAAAGGGGCTCGCCCGCGAGCTTCCCCTTTATTGTCGAGGGCGGCAGGCGGCTGCGGGCTCAGCTGCCACCAGAAGCGCGCAAGACGCTGGAGGAAGGCGATCGAGACGGCAACTACGAGATGCCAACTGCGAACGGGCCAGCGCCATATTCTATGCGCGGCACGTTTGTCGCATCGACCAGTTGCCGCAGGCAGTACTATAATTAGGCATTCGTTAACCTGAAGGAGGACCAGACTCCGTACAATATTATGTGAGTAATAGCTAGCTTCCACATGGCTAGAAAGGGTTCCGATCTCTCTAACTGGTGAACCTAGCAACGCTATGGCTTAGCTAGCTAACAGTTTAATGGAAATTGCTTCGGTCACTCCCGTACCCTTATCTCTTAACTACCACTGATTCTCTGTGTGTTTAGAGACTCTTAGCTACCCCCACCTTCTACCTAGGACTTTCTAGAGCTCAAGCAACCTGTTGACACACCTTTTCTTCAGTTATATGCTTCAGTGTGTGATGTCAGGGTCTCAAACTAATACTATTGTTGTCCACCAACAGGCAAAGACCATCGGAAATTGTCATTGATGGCAAGCTCAGGGATTGGGATGGCTTGGAGGATGCCAAGAACATCCACGTGGATGCGTTGCTCTTAATGGGGAATAAGACGAGGTCAAGGAGCTGTGAAAACTAAGGTCAGTAGCTGATCAATAGCTTGGGTTAGCCGCCCCAATAGATCAGCCCCTAGCTAAGTTACTTATAAGCCACCTCCGGTATTGCTTTTTTACAGCTACAGCTGTACTTGTCGGATATAGGTGATGAAGTAAGAGTCAAGGTCTAGCTACAAGTACAGTAAGATATCTCCTGTTAGTGTTGTGTATATATACCAGGCCTCAACCACCTAGATAAACAGCTAGTTAGAACCTCAAATTTCCACGCTCATTATCCTGTTCAACAATAGGGGACATCAGTTGTTGTATTGTATTAGGCTCATTACGTGTGCTTTCGTAACGCGTACTGCTTTTGTATAGCCTAGTATAGCACGGCAAGGTAATCATCTTATATATCAGGATTAAAGAAATTAATTAAAACATCCTTTGAGCTCTGTTCCGGAACGAAACAGACCAGCCTGCGCCGGGATGGACTATCCCCAGCTGGTTGACGCCCAAGCAGGCGACGAAGCGTCCGGCTTCCTGGAAAATATCGTGCGAAACCACTGGGCGCACGTCCGACTTCCCGAACTCAGACTGTCCGTCACCCCGAATATCGATCCTGACAGAGACGCGATGATAGAGATCACGATTGCGGCTCTTGAGATGGATAGAGACATCATTCTGGCTAAGTTTTTGAGACCCGTTGTGGTGGTGAGGCAGGAGGTAGGAACATCCGAACAGGGTGATTCTATGGACGAGTTTCTACAAGCAACGGTCGACTCCATAGTGTTTGGCCGCTGCACGGGAACGATCGAATTTCTCCAAGCAGTTCTTGATGAGCTCTTGCGAAGAAACGAGACGCAAGGAGGCGATGGTTTCGACGAAGACGAAGATCTAAACAGCGATTCTTCGTCTAGCGTTGGATCATCCCCGTACGAGTGCGAAATCACAGTGCATCTTGGGGAGATCACAAGACAGGTAGCTTTTTCTGATATTCTCACCTGCTTCTGGACTGCGCAGCTCGACACCCCCTGCCATATCTGCGACCGAGAGTTCGTGAACGAGCCACCCGTCCGCACCATTGCCAAGGGAACCGACGCAGACTTCTCCGACGAGATTAACGTGCGTGTCTTCAATCGGCACTTCTCTTGCATTCAGAGCAGAGGCGTATTTTTCGTCCCCGTCTCCCACGTATGGCATGACTCAATCCGCATGGCCAACGAGCAGCAGACCGACGATAACGGCAGGGCCGCATCTCGACTGGTCCAAACACTTGAGGGGCTCTTTGAAGGCGCCGAGGACGCTTACGACGAAGGGGTTGAGTTCTGGCATGACTATTTCAGTGTACCGCAGTGGAATAGGGCGGTCAAGGAAGCCTTGCTTCTCAGACTGCCGGCCATCTATCACGTCGCCGATGAGATCTTGGTGCACTTGCAAGACTTCCCACCGGCATACACCACTCTGCTGCTGATTGGTAGCCATGACGTGGGACGTAACCAGTCCGTTATGGAATCTATCAAGAAAATGACCTACCTACGAGCACTATGCGATACTTCCTGGATGCAAAGAATGTGGGTGACGCTCGAATTCTCTCAATGCCGCGCAGCCTGTGTCATGGACGGGACAAACCACATCATGCGCTTTCGGGAGCATCAGCCCGATGCCAACCCAGTTGTGAAGCTTTTTGCCCGCGACACTTTTTCTCGCCTCGTGAAGGGAGCTATTGACAATCTCATCAGCATCACCAACTTTGCAAACAGCTTCGTTAGGGACATGACCGGCCCTGGCAAATTTGTGGGTAGAATCGCGTCCCGTCGCGCAGAAGGCCAAGGGCGGCGTGACTTGTGCTTGGGCGAAGCTGTGGAGCTGGTCAAGCGTAAGGACAGCTTCCTGGAGCGGGACCGGCTACTGGCAGTACACATCATTGCGGATGGATACCAGACCACGTGGGCTCCGAATGACGGACTCCATTTTCCTCCGGATCAGGTCAATGCCTGTCGCTGGGTCTGGGAGAAAGCTTTCGCGAGGGGAGACTACTCCCCCCTCCTGCTGCAGCATCGCGAGAGCGTGGCCCGGTCCAATCGCACTGCCCAACAGGGGATCCCGTCGTGGTTGGTGGGCTGTGACGGGCTGGAAGCGGCAGAGTTTGGCTGCGGGAATCAGCTCGGCGCGGGGTTGGAACCGCTCTCCGTGGACGGTGGGGTGATATTGGCTTACCTTGAGGTTGTCGGCCGAATTGAGAAAACGCATTTTCTGGATGTGGAGATGTCGGGGAAGGTATCTGGCGTGACTTGGGCACTGGGCTTATTGCATCAGATTGCGATAGCTGAGGGGACGACGCTGTCCGCGGAGCAAGTTGTTGACGGGCTGAACCGTGTCTTTCCATCTGATGTCGAAACCCGGCTCGTGGCTCGTACGGCAGCAAACATGGTCTTCTCGTTCGAGGAGCTTCAGGAACGGGACAATACTTTCCCGTCTCGTATCATGGAGATACTTGATAGGTTCTTGGAGGCGCCGAGCAGTGCGGCCGGTCAAACCCAACGGGAGGAAGCCGCAAAGCAGCTGTCGAATCTCCTACAGCTTGAACGACACATCTTGGGAGATATATCCAGTCATATTACGAGACTGGATCGATCTGGGCATATAGCGGATCAACGTCGAGAGAGGGGCTCGGACAATGGCGAACCCATCTGCGAGGTGCGGTGTTCGAACTGTCAGCAGGTCGCCCTCTTCCGCCTTGACATGCGACAAGTTCCGCAAGAGGAGAGAACTTCGAGTGATATGGAAAATGTATACCGTGGTCAAGTTGTATATAGAATTCCGGGTCTAAGTTATTCGAACGGTGTCGAGGATGGCATCGGAGTGGTGATTGATGACCGGAGTCGAATCTCAGGAAGGATGCTATACGGATCTCGCTTTTGTGAATGCCGGCAATTAGGAACTGTTAATATTCAATAGACTTAGGCTATCGAGCGGGTTTCTGGCGACTCCCAACGCAACCCACCCAAGCGCAGAGAATATTATGGGTTCGAAGGGTTGTGACTTATGACTCCCGCAGTCCTGGAATGAACCTTTATCCTGGCCAACTGCTGGCATGCATTTACGGCTCGGCGGTCTCAGGCCTGGGACCATTGAGAGTTTGCTCCTGCTGTACCGAATCACTGGCAAGGAGGATCTTGGAAGTGGCGTGGGGCATGTTTTGGTGCTAGGGTTACGGTTGTGATGCTTCCGTAGTTTTTCAGCAGTATACTTCAGGCTGCTGGGATTCGCACGGTGACAACGCCAAGAACTATGAAAGACTGATGGATTTGTTGCTCCGATCATTGTTCGAGATGACACGACCCTGCAGCAACTGGCAGCGCTAAGACAGAGAGCCGTGGCGACGCGAGCCAGGCCGCCGCGCTCTGCGGCGGCGCGGCGCAAGAACAGCGGGGTTGCCAACCCCGAGCCAGAAATCGTCGTTGTTGTCGTCGTTGTCCGCCGGCCCGTTCTTGGCATATTCGACGGCGTAACCCGTCTCGCGGACTATTTCGTCGCAACCTACGCTGACGCAGAGTGCGCCGTCGCCGGCAACTAATCTTGCCGTCCCGGTTCGCGTTCGCCAGAGGGAAAACCTAGGCGGCACTCTAGGTCCATCAGCATAGGCGAGGCCAAGTAATAGCTTGCGGACATCAAGACCTAGCTGGATAGTCTAGAGGCTGATCTTGCTGGGGTAGAAGCTTGACCAGGTTTTCGACGGTGCGAGGACTGACGTCCGCCGGAGAAGCGTGTCTGTAGAAATCAACGGTGTCTCGGCGAGAAGCTCGACGCTGACAGCGGGCTTGGGCTGCAGGGCTTTGGTGTGGTCCCCGAAGAGGGCTCTAGTGAGGCTCGCAAGCCCCGTGAGCGAAAACGCCGAAACGCTGCGCGGCCGCTGGAGCCTTCCAAGACCTCCTCGAAGAGGGAAGCGCCTCGTTTCGAGGATCCTGGACAAAGGCCTGCGTCATCATGAGGTGTGTGAGCACTAATCTTTCCACAACGCCATTAATGCTCGCGTAACGCATTGATGATGTTTTCGAAACTGGACGGCTCGTTTCCGAGATACGAGCGAAATTCGCCCGGTGGGACTCCTTCAGGCTCTCTGGAGGTGCTGCATTGCTTAATCCTCGACATCCGGCGTCGCCGACGGACCGTGTATGGTCGCGGTGATATGTGCTAAAGAACCCCGAGCAGCGTCTTCAACATCCTCCCGCTCCACACCCGCGAAACCGTCGATGTCGATTTCCTGTTTCATGGCCCATGTACGAAGTTGTTCGGACAAACCTCGCCTCTGAGTGGCCAATGAGAGCATGCGGATATGTTCAGTGCTCTCGAGAATCGAACTTATGATTGATTCGTCCCGAAGTTTCCCTCTGGGCAGATTATCCAGATTGATGACGAGGCAGCCGTCAAGAGCGACTTCTCCTTAGCCATACTTCCGCGGCCGCGGAGCTCGAACGCACTCCAGATCCTTGAGTTCAATTTGAGGGAGTTGCTCTCATGTTGTACTGTCATCGAGGATCGGTTGTGCGCATCTATTACACTCCAGGATTTCCGTGAACGACCCTTTGCATTGTAGTACGTATACTTCTCTCTTGCGATGTCCTCGAACAGGAACAGGCAGCTTGGTACAACTGCGAAGAGCGCGATGCCAACTGATGCGTTACACATAGACGGAAGCCCTGTCAGACTTCCAAATACCATGGTCACTACAGATATCCCATGCAGCTGCTGTTGTGGGATTGCTGGGCAAGTCGGTGCACATAGATCCCGGGTATTTGGCCGTCAGTCAGTAAAACCACAAGGAAGAATTCTGTAGGGCGGAGAGACTATCGTGATCCTTCAATAATGCTGAAGGGTTCGTCCCACCGTATGAAGGCGGCCCCGGGAGGTCGACGAGGGATCTAGTATAGTGAGCTTCGGAGCTCCATGGGAGTATCCGAGTGGAGAGTTGCGCTTCCCGACCTAAGCTGGCGCAAATGGTAGTGACGGCGGCCTTCTCGCGCTGCAACATTAAGCCTAGAGTGCTTCCAGAGGCATCGACCGCAAACAACACATTGCAGTCCTTAAGCGAGGTGTGATTTTCATCCTAACCTCGGGGTACCAGGGTTAGGATCGCCATCTGAGCCCACGTCATCTTGTTGTATTGACCTTGGATGCTCTATAGTTTCCTTGTGTGTTTCCCTTTCCTGGAGAGCTGATCCGCCATCGCAGGAGGCTGCTGAGGATATGTCTGTCTCTCGGAGTTCCATTTGCACGACGCCTAGTCAGACTGTCAGTGAGATTCCGCCAAATGCCAAGAGGTCGGCGACCTAAGACTTAACTCTGCCTGACGGCTCTCGACTGAGGGGCTGTATTTGACAGCCGCAGTGATTGAACCACGGCACAAAGGCAGTAGTCAGGCGGCAAGTTATCTACCGATAGGCTGGGGCCTTTGCAGCTGTGCAAATCTGCCTGAGGCGGCCTGTCCTAACCTGCCCCGTATACATGCAAAAGTCTGCAATATCATCACTTCGAATCAAAGTGTCCGGATCCACTTATCCACCTCTTGGCACTTATCTTTATTCTGCCACAACCACTCCTATATCGAGTTTATAATCTAAGTCGGGGGGGGGGGGGGGGGGGGGGGGGGGGGGGGGGGGGGGGGGGGGGGGGGGGGGGGGGGGGGGGGGGGGGGGGGGGGGGGGGGGG
>QJNV01000474.1:0-41734 GCA_004155935.1 Monosporascus sp. GIB2
TCGTATGCCTGCGAGCATTCCTTGAATTTCTCGGAGGCTTCGGGCTTATCTTTGTTCTTGTCGGGGTGCCACTTTAATGCAGCTTTCCTGTACGTAAGACATGTGGTTAGCCTTGGTGTGACATTTCGAAGAAGTGAGGCAAGGTCAGCCTAGCTGGTGGAGCAACCGATCGACACCACGTCCTTCGTCATGCCTCGAGGACCAGCGGCTCACCAGCAGGTCTTAATGGTAAGGAGAGAAAAGGTGGAACGTGTAACGGAGATTAGAATGCCATTAGCTTACCTGTATGCTTTCTTGATCTCATCTTGTGATGCATCTGGCTTGATGCCAAGCGCATCGTACAGCTTTGTCTCCTTGACCATCTTCGCGGTTTATCTCTCTTCTTCCGGTGGTGTGTGTCTGAGGAGAGTGTAGGGGGATTGATTAATGCGAGTATGGTGAGCTCGATGCTCCCGTACGAGGTCGCAGTGGGATCGATTATTGAGAGGGAGAGTAGAAATATAGCAGCTTTGTTGAATGTAGTGTGTGTGTGTGTCTTGTGTAGAAACCTGGTTTGTTGCAAGGCTGTTTGACTTTGCTGTCCAATGGAGGTTGGGTACGTAGGTATCGTCTTGTTAGTGACTGTTATTTCTTGTGGCCGGGATGGAAAAGAAAAGAGGGCGTTATTGCGTTGGCTGTTGCACCTGCGTAAGTAGAGGAAAAGAAGCTCTAGTCCAGTGTAGATAGATCTAGGCTTATGAAAGTGCTCGAACGGGTGGAAGATTCGGGAACTTGGTGAAGACCTCGCTTTTTCTCCCTCTCTCTCTTCTTTTGTTCATGCGGCGGACGGGGTGGCAGGGTGGGGGGAGGTTAACGAGGTGTGACGTTTTGAATGCGGCGCTGTCAGCCCACAACAAGCCCCGTCCTGGAACCCCCCGGTCGAATGATACCTAATATCCCTGTCTCCCCTCGTCTGTCTTCTCTTGTCACTCGACCCTGCCCAGAGAATCGGGAACAAATTCCAAGAAACCAAAACTCAGGCCAATAGGAAAGAGGCCTCCAGAGTAGTTCAGCCGTTGTACACGTAACTAACTATTCAGTCCCTAAGCTATGGAGACCGTTTCCCTCGGGAGGGTATACCTAGCATGTAGGAGCTCTTGTCTGGAACGGACCCTCAAAAGAGTACCCTCGGGCGCTTATTATGGTGGTAGGTACTTAGCTTGCTATCCTGGAACAAATGACGCCTAATGGTGGGGTCGCGGGGTTCAGATATAGAGAGAGTTTGTGCCTCTTCAGGCGGTAGGACTGTGATCGAACAACTTCAGCCTTTAGCGCCTGTCAGGCTGCAAGTAAATCGAGGGAGGATGTCACAGCTCTCGTTGACTTGGGCGTGAGTAACGGCAACTGATTTCGATCGAAGAATGGGAATTCAAGCTTATGCGAAAGTGATTTGACACCTCCGTTTCGGGTTAGCGTCGTGAGCCCTCTGCCGATGAGCTATAGAAGCTACTAGAAGCTTCTCTTGCTTAACCCATCGAACCAATCAAATTAGCCGACTCCTGAGCCCTCTTGTTATGGCAACTTCCCCTGCTGTATTACGCAGCTTATACTTGTCCGTATACTCGAGTATTGTCTCTTATACGATTAACTGTGCTAGTTGGCCGACCCGGGAACTTTAGAAAGAGTTCACATCACATTCTCTGTGTATAGCTGTTCGGTTTTACTTCCTCTTATACAGCTGCTAATGATAAAGGATATTTATTTACTTATACGAGGAGAACAGTAATGGCAAATGCGCTTGTTCATCCAAAGACATGTTTAGCTTGTTATATCCTTCATTGGCCGAAGAGGTCGCGGTTGGGATGCTGGATACCGCGGCGATAGCCTGCTATCTAATCATAGCTCCGCGCTGATGTACGCTGAATGTGAGAATCATAACACACATATGTAGTTTGCCGAGCCTCCCATCGGCTCCCGATCAGCATTCCCAACTCGCAGGGAACCGTCCATAGGCAGCAATAACCCGTCCACACTCTTCTTAAAGTTGCCTACTCTGGGGGGCATCAATCACTAAGTAGCTGTACATAGGGAGGTAGGTGAACCGGATTGACCAACCGACCAACTGACGCAGCGCGCGCCCCTCCTGAACGCCCATCTTTGGGACGCCGGCCCGACCACCAACCGGTATCCCGTCATACCGCCCCGAGCTGCGGCGAACCTCCTTATCGTTTAGCACCGCTGGCGCAACGTCATCGTGGCGTGAAGTGCGGCGACAGCCGAAGTCCTCAGCCTCGTTCAACGCCCTTGACGAGTAGTGCGACGACCATGGTAAGTATCGGTAACCAGAAGCCAGTCTCGGACTAGGGCTGGCCGTCTGGGTGGTCCAAGTCTACATCCATATCCATACTATCGACGGTACCATTTGTCGCGTTGTTATCGATGGCATGGGCCCTGAAGAACGGCGCGGGACCGCCGGCGCGTTCTTGCATCTCAGGTGCTCTAGGCTGCGAGGGTGTCTCCTGCATTTCCACCTCGAGGCCTTCGCTAGGGGCGTGCCCCTGCTCGCTCCGCCCTCCGCCGGGAGACTCGTTAGTCCGACAATTTGCGAGCGACTCGACAATACCACCCAGCTTATTAGGCTGAGGACTGGCATTAGCAAACTCTCTGTGGGATGTAGCGGGTCTGTCGTCTCCGTCAAATGGGTCACGGTCGTCCGAGAACGTCAGATCCACGTCGTCGAGACCGCCTCGCGAACTGCCATTTGTGGCCACGGACGAGCTTGCGCTATGCTTACGTTTCGCCGGAGAAGCCACGGGAATATGCGATAACGTGTCGGCGCTGATGGCCGCGAGCGGTGGCGGCTCGTCCTCGTGAGTCTGCTCTTGGTTCTGTTCTTGCGCAAGCTCCTGTTGGAACGAGCGGTTGTCGGCCTTGACAAACATCTATCGTGATAATTAGTTGCGCCCAAAAAAGAGGGGCAGAGTGGCTCACGCGCAGCGCATCCGATAGGGGAATAGGGGTCGCTTCTAAGGCCTTCTCGGTAGCGTACACCAGCATAGGCCATTGAGACCCGGTCCCAGCCGCTTGGAGCACGTCCTCGAGTGATACTTTCTGCGGAGGGTTTAGTATGCTACTCCAGCCCGCACATGTGGACATAGTCGTACCTCAAAAGTCGGTGGTGACGTATCGTCGGGGCATTCAATTTTCCACCACTGGTCGTTGGGTTTGGATTCCTGGCCAATATCGATCAAATCCGCTTCGCCTCGAACGCATACGTAGGTCACCTCGTCCAGCGCAACACCTCGGAGCAAGTACTCTTGCGATGGGTTCCAGTACTCTGGATGATACGCCTCCGGGTCATTACGGTGCACGAAGCGTTCATCGTCGACTTCATGTTCCTGACAAGTCAATCGCTTGCTTAAAACTTCCAGTTGCTCCAGGAATTCTCCCTGTATCTCCTTGTAGACTACGTTCACGGTTATTCCGGCTCGGTCGTTATGGGATGGATGGTACTCACCCGCCATTTCTCGATCAAGCTGTTCGAGCTCGTCCCTCGCAGCCTCAATGATGCGTTCCCATTTCTTCTGTCTCGACTCCTCCTCTGCAGTGAGTTGGAAGGGGCCAGCCCACGTCGAGACCAAACGGAGGTCATTCATGCTGTAGGGGATGTCTTTATTCCATTGGTCCTCGTAGTGCCGCCACTGCGCATTTTTCCTCTGCTGGTCGATAAGCACCTCGAAGTTCTCAATGATTTTCGTGCGGCACGAGCGGATATCGTGTGTCCGGTCGAGTGACGCTAATTTGGAACAACCCGGCTCCCCTCTGCACATGACCCGGCTTCCCTCCCACCTCCTTAATTCCTGAAGGCCGTTTCTCCTAATCGCATGGATCTGGCGCTGGAAATGACGTGCCAAGTCACGGCGAGTTTCCATATATCTGTCTGCATAGAATGTGGCTGGTATCTCGCAAGGCTTCTGCAATCCAGCTCCATTAAATCGCATCGTGATTACTTCTGCGGGCCTCACCAACAGGGCGATGCCGGCACTCTCTGGGGAAGACTGTTCGGGTGCTATAGCTTGGGCCCAGAGTAATTGGTCCAAGGCATCGTACAGCGAATTTACCCAGGGCCATTGGTCGTGATCCAAATGGATGTCGAGCAGCCCGAAGTTAACGGAACTCTGCTCATTCTCGAGGGCCTCGCTATCATCGGACGATTCGTTACTCGTAGACGAAGACGCAGGAACGAGCTCCCCTACACTAATCATGGGGGCGACATCGAATCCAGGTATCGAGTGGTCCATTTCGAATAGATGATCCAAGAACTTCGTTTCGTAATCCACTCCCCAGGTGTGCCGACCTCCGCTAGGGTCTATCGGCTGGGTCCCGATCAAGGCATCTACTGCGCAGTAGCTGCGGTCTGTCTTGTCGAGGAAGGCCATGAGGCGGTGGAGTTCTTCGTTAAATGCGGGATGGGCATCATCCCCTTCGACTTGCTCACCCCTCATCATTGCTGCTAAAGCCTCGGGCTTCAGGATAGGCTGACCTTTCCACCATTCCGAATTATGTCCGTAAGAGCGCGCAGGCGTTGGGAAGCTAAGCAGGATATTTCTCACTAAGGGTATCTCGTGGTATATGGATAGTAGGGATCCCAAACGACAGCCTTTGGGTTGTCGGATGAACGCCGGCGCACCTGGCTGTCGCTTGCGTAGGGACGGTCGAGGATCTGTCGTCGTGGTCTCCGTCGACGCCTTGGTCGGAACCATAGCCCACTGGGAGGAGTCGTAATCCGTTCGGTTTGCAGGGCCAAAATACTTAACGGCCACGCTGTTATCAACAACACCGGTTTCTTGAGGCGCGACTCCGGACTCGGCGGCGGATTCGGCGAGCGCCCGCTGGAGAGCAGCGTCTTCCTCTGCATGATTGGTTGGAGCACCCTCAACTGCAAAAGGTGGATTAGCACCGAGACTTTTCGAGGCGGGGGAGCTGTACCTGCTGCCCCCTGCGCAGTCCAGTCTGTTAACCTACCCAACGGTGACCGGTTATTCGCTCTCGAGGGTGGACGAGTCGGTGCAGTACTGTCATGATATGTTGGAGGGGCCAGCTCATCAGGTCCTTGAATGTTAAAGGCTTATCGAGGAAGCATCAGTCGTTCGCACGTCGAATTATAGATAGAAAGGAGCAACCCACAGACACCTGCGTTATTATCCTCGACATCCGTGAAATGCGATTCGTCCCATTTATACTAGGCACGCAGTTTAGTCTCGAGGGCTGGGAGTACGGGGTCAGCGATCCCAAGGCAAATCAATCACACCTTTGTGCTCTCGGGATTCTCGAAGTATTCCTCCATCGCCCGTTGGAGATCATTATTATTAGCCTGGGATTGAAAAGCCAGGTTTGTTAGTCTGGAATACTCCAAGGGACTCAGAAGGCGCATCCGGGGTTCTATCAAGGCGCACCTTTAAGCGGGCAATGGCTTCAGTTCTTGACAGCCCAGTAATGATGTCACAAATCACGGAGATGGCGTCCTCGGACGGGGCCGCGTTGGCGGACATTTTTGATAAAAAAAATATCCGAGATACGTCCAAAACAATAGGGGTATTGGGAAGGGGGGTTCGGCGGAGGGGATACGATGTTTCCAAGTCGGCGGAAGACGGCTGAGACAAGCAGGCCAGGGATTTCAGGGTGCTAACTTATGAGCGAAAATGCATGCGTGAAAAGACGGTACTGTTTAACATTAAGAATAAAATGTGAAATGCAAGTGACTGAATGGAACTGACAGAGTCAAAAGGTCTTGTTTATTGCTGTAACCGTAAAGGCCGCCTACCCCTCAGGCCCAGGACGGAGTCATTGTTGTTACTTGCTAGGTACCTACCATAGCATTCCAGAAAATATTTGATGCTATATCCAAGAAGCCCGCTGTACGGCGCCATTGAGAATTAGCTTAATAAGTAATAAGTTAGGCGCGAGAAAGTTACACTTGGGATACAACCATCGCTTAGCCTTGCCCGCCTCGCCCAACCGTGCGGCCTACCATAGCACGTCTTCAAGTGGGGATCGACCGTAGAGAACCCCGCGCCGCGCCTTGGGGGGGTTTGTATTAGTGGCTCCACTTATTACCCGGAACCTACTGTAGTCTGTAGATTTACATTGTATTAGGTAACATGTGCTTTTGGATGTCCCAATTGCCTTTCCATAGCAATAGTACTTACACGTGTATGCGATCTTCCATCTGCAACCAAGTTTTCTTACTGCGATAATCTCGGTGGACATAGAAGAATACAGTCGATGGATAGTAGGAAGGCCTCAGATCCCCCGTGCAAGCTTGTGCATCCTACTACATGTCTAATATTAGAAAAGACTTGATTTCGGCTTAATCTACCACGGTCCATAACTATGTACCTAACCATAGACTGACTGCCTTACCTGCGCTTCATTACTCTCGGTGGAGGATGCATATTTTCGATGTCGTTGATACTCTTCATACGTAGAATGGTGTATGCCTAGGTAACGTTACCTACCTGGGTAATCCGATTACGCTTGAATCACTCATGGTCCTGCACGCTGTCACGCGCACATAAAAGCTTCGGTGCATGTATTTAGTACCTAGATAAGGAGGACGCTCTGACAGGTGTTACAGGGATAAGCCGAATCTAATAATTCGACGAGGGTCGGATCTACCATGTAGGGAATGTCGGAGGTCTCCCATTTTCCCCATACAAACTAAACTGTATGGATGTATATAAGGAGGGCTTCTCCCGAAATCTGTTCTCGAGTTCTTCGGCTTTTCATCTTGCAATATACCTTAGAACTGGATCATAGCCGTCTATCTTGAAGTCTGGGTGCCGCGACATCAGATAGCCATTCAATGTCCCTGAGCTAATTGGGACCACATCTAACTAGACGGTTATAGACAAGTACGATCTTGGGCATGTGTGCCAGGGTGATGGAGCTCCAGTATCTAGAAGGATCGAGTGGGTTTCGAGGCTTTTTCCCGATATGAATCTGTATAACTGTCTAGTCATGAATATACTGCGGCATTGCTGTGGGACCTGCAACCCTAGCCTGCTATTCCGCCTCGGGCACCCTCTCTCATTCTCTGGTGCTTAACTCCTCTATCTGAAAGGGAAATGCGAAAGCGCGCCCCTTGGCCGATCCAATCAAGTGGCACATATGCGAGTAAGACCCTCTGCTACCGGCTCCAATGGGACATGAGATTCCCGGAACGCCGCCGTCCGTCGCTATGCAAGTTATACCGATGTGCTGACCTAATAAATGGTCCTGTGGTTCGTGATATCGTGAGTGTAATGTAGTGGTGATGCGTCGCTGGACACGCGAGAGTAAACTACGCTGTTTAGGAACGATCGTCGTCATCGTCGCTACCCTCCTCGCCATTTTCGTCGAACTCCGCCATCTCGTTGTCTGAGCCCGTGTCGCTGCCACCGAAGTCCAGTTCTTCGTCGCTCTCGGCCCAGAACGCAGCGTCGTCGTCAGCCGTCTTGGGTGGAGGTGGCGGTTCCAAGGAGCTCGGCATCACGAATCCTTGCGGGATATCCCCCTTGGACTTCTCCACTGTTTCCTTTGCCTTCCTGTTGTATGCCGCCCGATCGTCTCGGTACATGACGCTAGCATCCACGTTCGCCGGAGAGTTTATCTCGGGATCGTCCAAAAGGAGGAGAACTGAACGAAGGACCGACTCAACGCCTTGGAGAGGAGACCAGCGTTCACTAGCCTGCTCGCCTGATGTGATATCCTCACCAGGGGTGTGGAGAATGGAGATACAGACGTTGCCATCGGGATAAACGTTGGGGTGGTAGATCGGAATGAGAAACCTGAACTGGGGCGGTTGGTAGGGATATTCGTGGGTGAACGTCATCTCGGCCTAGGGGAGGGATATTGTAAGCCGCTGACGTCCCTCTAGCAAAGTGAGGGATCCGCCTCAGAAAGAACTCACCTTGAAGTATCCGCCATTGAATGCGCTCTCGGGGTTAACGACAATAAGGCCGAGACGCCACCGCATGATATTTTCATTAACCAGCTGGGATGACAGTTTGTCAGCCTTATTCGGGAGGGCCTAAAGAGAGCCTGACGTGACAACTTACATCGATATTGACCCATTTCTCCTTTGAGAGATCTTGCATCTCGCTCATTAGCCGGTGCTTAGCACCGCCGGCAGCCCCCCGTCCAGACATCGTGGAGGGAATATGAGACAAGGAGTAGACAGTGAAGGGGTAGCGAAGGAGGCTGGATGATGCGGTAGGGAGGCTCGCGTGGTCTGGTCAAGAGCGTGATCGAGTTCGTCGAGATCGGTGCCAGGTCCGAGGCCGAGGCGCGCACCCGCTTCTCCTACCCTGCCTAGGCTCGAAAAAAGATACCTCGCGAGGTGGACGAGGAAATACGATGGGTTAGAAATAAGCGAGTGGAAAGAAACAAGAAAGTGATAGTGATGGGTAAGCCGACTGATTCGCAGCCCAACTATATGGAAGCGCGTTTTCTGTTGTGTAACTTGGGGTGGTGTGGGTAAGAGTGTGACGTGGGAAGACCGGGCTAATAACACTCTTCAAGTTCGTCAGAGGGCGAGAGAAGGTGTTGGGCGGCGGCCCTAGGGGTTTTAGGGGTTTTATGAATGAAAGATTCAACGAGCCACGATCCCACCGCCCGTGGGGCGCTTATGACTTGATTAACCAGGCGCTTGCCTGGCCTGGCCTGCGCTCCTCACTCAGAGCTAGGTACCTACTATTGCTGACTCGTTCCTGCGTTGGTCTTCAGAGAACTAGTCGTTTCGACGGCAACGATGGATCGAGGTAAAGGTATTATCCAGCCCATTCGTAGAAAGGGGCCAATGGGGATTTACCTTTGTTATATTTGCCTCTTTTCGTAGTGCACATTCCTCTCCTCCTCCAGGGAATCATCAACACCCCTTGTTGAGGGGGTGGAAACAAGGTACGGTACCCTTCGGGATTCGGGTGGCTTGGCGCTAGTGTGGAGCCCCTGCTAAGGACTTTGCCTAGTAAGGAACCACCTCTTTCGTTTTTCATCGATGGTTACATATCAGTGCTGAAGCTGAAGCTTGTAGGTTGGTAGGTACCGACTAAGTAATCACTGATACCTTATGTACCTAGCATGGACGTGGTGCCGCATTTGAAGCAATTGTGCGAAGAAATGAATGCCACGCTGCTAAGAATTGAATTCCTAGGTAGGTAGGTATTAGTGAATACGAACGCAGGGTGAACGGAACCCACGTGATAATCCTGAGTGCATTTTGGCTTATTGTGGGTTTGTTCAGAGCAATGGACGCAAACCCAAGAACAGTTCAAGTGATGCCGTCCTTCTCTTGACCCCACGTGACTGACACTGACGACTCCAATCACCTGCGTTAAGCCGGCCGTAAAGAGTCCGACCAGCCATTGCGAGGGGTACGGGGTAGGTATGGCGGAGCGTAATGGATCCGTCCCTTCTGTCTGACGAATCCGAGTTGACGGTTACCGTGCAACAGATCATAACCGGGAATTATAGAGAGAGAGAGAGAGACCTGAGCCTAGCACGACTATCCTGAAGCCGCATCCCGTCTGGGTTCTATTAAATATACCTGATACTGGTCCTCGAATTTTGGAGCTTCGAGGTGAATCTGCTTAGTAGTTTATCCGACAACGGAATTTACGGACTGCCCTTTACGGTAGGTAGTTGTTTGTAGTAGTTGTTTGTACCTATGAATTTGTTCGGGAAGGCCTGCCGTCGATGAAAAATGAGACCTCGGATGAATTATGTAATACTGCTGCTCCATCTACTTGGGCTCTTAAACACCTAGTTGCCGGTTGGGGTACCCTTGTGAGGGTTGATTCGTAGTCCCTGATGCTCTTTATTAAAGCGAGATCAATGACTTCAAGTATCTCAGTATTGGAATAATGTTTGAAACTTCCAAACTCTTTGACCATCGAAAGCCTTTTTACCAAGGACTTTACCACAGGACATAGATTATTCACGTTCACTCCTTGGTGTGATTCTAGGCCAGCCCCACTTGGCTTGAGGCATGGTTGCAAGGCAACATCGGCGAACCCACCCACGCACCCCCAAGCAACAGGGCACCGGACACACGCCCCCATCCATTCAATCAACGCTTCCCCGTCTCTTCCCGCCATCCGTTCACCCTTTCTTTCCAACATCATCAAAACCCAACAACGTACTGACCAAGAAACCAATCTCCCCTCCCCCACGGCAGCCGGACGACATCGGATTTTACGATTATCGCTGTCGCTATTACGCCGTCATCGCCGAAAAATACTATTTATCCGATTCAGCGCCCCACGAGGTTGAACCAGTGCATGTTGGCGGACTCGGGTACTCTCCGACCACGACAGCCGGTCGGCGGTTTGCCGCAACTCCCTGCAGCGAAAATCCATCCGACGCCCAGTTTCCCGCCTCGCATCAGCTATTGACGACGATTTCCGTCAAGCGCGCCGAAGGCACTCTTGCCGAGTTGCATTCTGATAATATCCCGGGGTGTCGCTATTCCTACGACGCTGCTCACCTAGAGTCCATCACACGACACGATTGACCGAGATCACTCTCCTGCGTTCGCTGCCGTCCACTGCATCCTCAAGAGATTTCCCGCGCCTTCTTCCCGCATCTCGTGACTGGATCATCTAAGACTCAATCACCTTTCGATTTTTTTTTCTGCACTGCAGAAATTAATCCGGCACTCCGTCATCTCCCTCACGATCTCCTCAGATGGCCACCATGTCATTCAATCCCCAGACACCTCAAAGCCCTTCACAATTCTCCCCTAGCAACGTGGACCATTCTTCGAGCATGAATAGCTCTATGACGTCGATCATCACCACCACCACGCTTCCTACTCCTGCACACTCCGTCAATGGTCATTCTGCCCCCGACGGGTCTCACGATTACAGCATGACTGACGACCTCCCGACTAAACGGAAGCGTCCGTTTGATGACACGGGAGACCAAGAGCAGAAGAAAGTCCATCTCGAGGATCCTCGCAAACTTGGTATTGAAAACCTACATCTTGATGTCGGTGAAAAATACCTTCTTTGCAGAACTCGTAAGGCTCCCTCTACTCTAACACGTCTCCGTTGCAGTGCCTTCCCTCCGTCTTTGCCTCAAGTATATTGGGCATTCTCTGTGGGGTGATGCGGCGTTTCTTGTATCAGTGGAATTTGGTTGACACCTGTTTCTTCTAGCCCATTTTGCGTCTTCCCCGTGCTTGTCTGAAGACCTCTTCGAGAAATTCAACCTTGCCGGCATCGCTGCCGAGGTCGCTCGTACCAAGCCGAATGGAGAGAAGAACGCGCTCAGAAAGACGTACAAGGGCCATATCAAGTCGCTTGGCGTCAACGGCCATTTCGACGTGGACAAGAGGGATCCGTTCGACTCTGACGGTTTTCTGGCCATGTGTGCGGTTCCGGAGTCCGAGTGGTATGTACACGAGGTGCAAGGCAAGAACATTGAGTTGGGATTCTCGGATAGGGTTAAGTCGGACTTGCTCAAAGCGACAACCATGGCCAAGGGGCCCATACCGAAGGAAACATGGGATAACTCTGTCCTGGGTGACCTGGCCCTGAGCAATGTTTCCAAGAAGGCCGTTCAGGATCAAGGCATCAAGGCGACGGCACCGAGCACCCCAGCTGGATCGACTGCGGGCGCGACGACCAAATCGAGCAAGCTACAGGCACCACAGGCAGACCGCATGCGACGTAGCATCAAGAAGCGCAGCTATCAAGACAGCAGTTTCGAGGGTTATGGAGATGGGTTCCCCGATGACGGAGAGACTGGATATTCGACTGGAGAGGGAGATGACCGGTCGTCCAAGCTGAAGAGGAGAAAACAGGTGAATCAAGATCACCCGTCTTCGACGATTCGCTTAGCTGACCGTTGACAGAATCCTGGCAACGGTTCATCCTACAACGGAGGTAGCCACTTGGCCTCCAGTGCCAAGGTAGGCGCATGATACCCAGGAAAGAAGAGTAGAACATGGCGGAGCACAACAGGGCACAATACTCGCACGACGCGGAGACGTCTTGTCTGAGGCTCGTAATGGTAGACGCGATACGGTTTCGATGAGAGGCTATGGGTGCCCGGGCCCCTATGCGGTATTGACATGGGGCTCATTGCATTTTGATATTTCAGCGAGGCGTTGGTTGGGAAATTTGACTTCAAAAAGGGCACCCTCGGGGAACAGCCACAAAAATAGCGAATGATACCCCCTGGGGGGTTGGACGAGGGGACGAGCATCCCTTGATTTGATACACACGTATGTGCCTCGTGTCACATATACAAAAACAGAATACACTACGATGATTCTAAGTGCGCTGCTCACACGGACCTTCAGGCGATATTAACGCCTGCTGGTCATGAACTACGTGCGTCCCAGAAATCGGGTAAGACTCTGAAATGCCTCGGACCAACCAAGTGTCCGCAGACAAAGGAGGTAGAAGCTGGCGAAAACGTGATTGATTTGAGTTCTAGCACTCTATCGTATCCAATAGAATAGGGGCGATGCACAACTAGCTGCAAAATCTTCAGGTTTCGCTGCAACATTATGAGAATTGGCCCAAACACTCCAGGCGGGGGAGATTCGGACGGCAGAGTCCCTTAGCAGGGCGTGCTGGATGAATAAACCGCTCATCGACGGTTGGCGCCAGTCCAACCGTCCGTCGCTTAGTAGTTTCGGCGTTTCAACGCTTAAATACGTTCAACAGCTATTGCTAATCGACGAGTTATTCGAGATTCTTCAGTTTCCCCTCAAATATGTATCCTGAAATAACTCTGGTTTCGGAAATAGAACAATCCGTACTCGACAGTCATTCGAAAGATTAATAGTTTATTTGCCGAAGGATTTCGTTTGAATCGTCGATCAAAAGCTCGTCAGTTCGAATAGGTCCATTATCTTTTGCCCTCTGAGCTGTCCTCCTCTAAGTAATTTACTCAGAGTACTTTGCACAGTTAGATTCTTTTCCGACCATGAAACAGTTTCAACGTTATGTTTTCGAACGAGCGGCTAAGTGTCAAGTAAGCGGCCAACGTTGAACATTGATCAAACATCAATATACGGTTTACTGGACCCAGTGTCTCGCCCCAAAGGGTCGGGCCCTGACGCCATGGACGAAAAGGGCGGAGTGACCGGCACGGGGAACCTTGCTGAAGATCAAAACCGGTAAGCTCCAATTGGAGGTGTAAGTCGAGATACCTAAGTATATAGTACGCCCAAGCCGGAAGGCGGCTAATGATTACCTCTGGTGCGTATGTAGCTCTTCTGTCAGCCAGTTCCATTTATCTCCTGCATTCAATTGGATTTTTTATAATATTGGTCAAAATAATCAATGATTCATCCAACCAACTTCCAATTGACGTAGGTACTATAGATACCTAAAACACTTCACTAAGTCAAACTCACATCGTCGCCGCTTAATTATCCGCCGCCATTCCCTTTCTCCTTCCAGCCCAGGGTCCTCTTTACCCTGTTCATTCTTTACTCTTCCGTGCTTGAAAACACACACGTACAATGCGACTTGTGTTACTGTGTTGTAACTGATGTCACTCCGGTAGATTCATACTATTTTTTCATTGGGCACATCAAACCAAAAGAATCTATACTGTAATAACTAATACGCTCCAGCATGACTCCCGCACCTCCACACAGACTCAGATCGAGCTTAGAAGTCCCGGACTCCAATGGCGGCCGCCGCACCGCGCCTAATGGTGGTTACGCGGGAATTTTTCCTAGGGACCCCCGGATATCCTCAGCCCAATCCTTAGTACCTACTCCATCCGAGTACCGCAACAGCGGGAAGCGGCGGCTCCTAGTCGTCTATATTCACGGGTACCAGGGGACTGATACCTCATTTCAGTCCTTCCCCGCTCACGTCCATCACTTCCTCAAGCGTGCATTGGCCGACACTCATGTCGTGCACTCCAAGATCTATCCGAGGTACAAGACTTACAAGGCGATTGACATAGCCCGTGACAACTTCAGCGCGTGGTTAGAACCGCACGAGTCCCCCACTACTGATGTGGTCCTCGTCGGGCATTCGATGGGCGGACTTCTGAATGCAGAAATCGTACTAACGGTAAGCAAAACATCTAATTCACGATCGTGTTCTATGTCTCATCACAATATAGCCGTCACGGACCCCGTACACCACGGGCTATTTCCGCCATCGCATCTTAGGCACTGTCAACCTAGATGCTCCCTTCCTTGGCCTCCATCCAGGCATTATCATGTCCGGTATCTCTAGCCTTTTTCGTCCGAAGCAAAAGCCTGCGAGGGAGTCCACTACGGAGCTCGATTCGAGCCCAGGGACATCGGGCATTGCTTCGCCGAACTCCTCGACTTATTCAGGCTTCTCCGCACTCACTCCAGCGGCATCGACGCCATCGGCCGAGCCGCGACAAGGGCCACAGGGATTTCCGTTCCCGGCTATGACATTTGACCCGAACTTTAACCCTGCCTTTCCCAATGATGTCAGACTCCAGGATAGGGGATGGGTACAGAACCTCGTTCATTTCGTGAAGAAGCACCATTCGGAGGGACTGATAGACGCGGCCACTCATCATTTCATGTCGCATCTCGAGTACGGGAGTACCCTACTGGATTTCAACTGTCTAAAGTCACGATATGAGAGTCTTCGCAAACTGGAAGACATCGATGATCTGAAGCAAGAATTCCCATACGGTCCGCGGCAGGTCCGCTTTATCCAGTACTATACCATGTGTTACGGCTTTCCCAAGAAGCGTAAGCACAACAAGTCCCAGACGAAGCTAGAAGCTCCGCAGGTCTTGAACCCTACATACTCGAATATTTCGACCCCCAGGATATCCGTTCAAGATCACAGCAGGGGTGAGACTGAAGCATATCTCCTACAGGAGGCAAATTCACCCCCCGATCCTCCAAGCAGGAAGTTGTCAAGCTTTGAGTTGGGCAATGCAAACCGAGAATCTGGCCAAGAACACGAAGAAGGCACCTCGGCCAATGGTGTAACAAATAGTCAAGCGAAAGGGTCCGAGGTACCTTCACCTATTGAACCAATCAGGGATTCATCACGGTCGATGGATTCCGCCTTCCCACCACGAAGATCTTCAGTTGTCGATACAGACACGGCTGCGGAACTCGTCGATGCTGTGTCGGCTCTACATCTTGACCTTCCTGTTATCCCAGAGTTACCCCCAAAACCAGAGGTACCCGACATAGGAAATATAACCAACAAGGATGAAAGAAAGCAAGCCGAGAAAGATGCTAAACAGAAACAGAAAGCTTACGATCAAGCGGTGAAAACTCGGGAGAAGGCGATACGAGATCGTCAGAAAATAATTGACAAGCGAGAAAAGAAAAAGCTGCAGGAAGCAGAGAAAAGGAGGAAAGAAGAACTGAAACTAAAGAGGAAAGGAGAGGTCACTACCGCTTCCACAGGCTCAGTTCCTTCAGGATCCCAAGCGCTGGCAACGGAGGCTGCGGACGCTCCGGCGGAGCCCAAGCCGGGGCCCATCCGGACGACGACAGGGGTTTCCGTCGAGGAGCACCGGGCACCCGGCGGGAAAAAGAGGAAGGAGCGGAAATTCTGCAACCTGCCGAGCACACACAAGGTCAACGGCCAGCTAGACCCCAAGTGGGTCAAGGTCTTCATGAAGGACACGGACGAGGTCGGCGCGCACACGAGCCTGTTCTACCCCGGCGAGCACTACGACAGGCTCGTCAACGACGTGGTCGACGTGATCGTCGGCTGGGTGCGGGAGGACGCCTCCAAGCGGGCCATCCTAGAGATGCGGCAAGACTGAAGGCCAACCTAACGCTGGTCTTGGTTTAGAGTAGCGTGTTTGTTCGTTTTTGAGGGGCGTTCCAGTGTTTCCGTGATACCTGAAACAGAATTATATTGACGAATATTGGTTCGCTGGCGCAGAGGACTTTCGGAGTTCATCGGGCGGGCCGTTTGATCAAGTGGCCACAGTTTCAGGCATTGGGAGTGTCGGGGATCTAATCCAAGGGGACTGTGTATTATACGCCTCGGTAATGCCTAATACTAGCCGATACGCGGATAGCTGAAACCCGCAAAAGGGAGTGTGTTTTGCTCACTATGCCCACGGGGGTATAACTATTAGTGAAGAGCTTACTCCTTTCCTGCGCAGAGATCTTGCCTTCTGTAGGGATACCCACAGCTCCGATTCCAGGGGTTCAGGGGCCCAGAAGCAAAGAGATAAAGAAGTTTAGAGAAGTGACCACAGGTTGCCAACCGCTCGCTCATCCCGTCACTCTTCCCCTTTCCTAAAGATATTGCACTCCAGGTGTTTCCATCATGACGGTAGTCCGTAATACTGATCTATCAGGTCGTAGGTATACCCGAACATGTAGCCAATCTGGCCCATCCGGGAACCAGGCAGTCACTGAAGTATTCTACTACTCGCGCAGAAGCACTAGTTAAGTAGTTAGCCCCAGGTACGCTCTATTCCCAAGGCTGCGCACCTACCACTAATGTCACACAAAATCATGAAGAAGCACATGGCCGTCTAAGCTACCGCGAGAGTGCGCTTCAAGCCTCACTCCCGCGTCTTCTCCTTCGTGGGCGAGTGAGCCTAATGCGGGAACCCCTCCGCAGTTAGTGGATTCGAGCTTCTAACTCGGAGGAACGCTTCGCCGCGGGCGTGGCGCCGTGCCTCGAACATATTCTGCGCGGAGCCAGAGCCGCAACCTCCCCACCCGCGAATGCTGGGCCGCCTAGAGTAGGAGCTATAGACTGATGAGGGTTGTCAGGCGGTTCCGTGGGCATGCGTTGAGAGAGAGCCATCTGGTTCCGGTGGTTTGGTTGGCGTGCTTGTGAGTTCTCGGCTGACTATTCGAGATCTGCATCCTGAGCAGGGAATGGAGTATTTCAGAGCATGCTTATCATCGGACTTAGATGCCACTGATACTTGTGCGTTTCGCGCCCCTCTGGTGTTCCCTTTGAGGCACATATTTCTCTGAGTCTCCCGTATATGTCACGTTTCCGGATGCTCTTTATGTTCGCACGAGTCGCCGCCACGTAGTGTTTCTCATGGTTACCTCTATTAGGCAAAGACCCTGAGCTCTCTCTGGGCGCGGTATTGTAAGGCACATATGTATGCAGTTTCTTGATTCTATTGTTGTTCACTCAGATGGTGGTGGAGCTATATTGAACCGACCCTTGAAGGTTCAACTTATCACGTTCCTGGAGGACGACTACCCATTTCGACTCTCCTTGAATAGAATCGAATTTCTCCGTTGACGGTTCGTGTATACAAGATCATGGAGGAACGGCCGACAACGAGTTAGATACCTCGCTAGCATAGGCTTGAGCTGGTGTGCCGCGCGCTACGTTAAACTCCAAATGTTAGGGCACGGTATGATGAACCTTTCATAAACCTACTTGTCGCTGAAACTTATTTTTCGCGTGGTCATCTGACGGAGGAAGCGGTTCAAAAATTGTTTCACTTCTGTTCAGCGAAAAGTCCATCAGTTTACGCTTTCGTATGGTAGACCTTGTGTCAAATCAATGCTGAACAAACGGTCCGTTATCGAGCCCTTTACGGTATCATCTTACGCACAACTTTGCCTCTAATTCCTTCCAAAGTGGTAGCGAGAGACCACCCCCTAGATCTCTAAGGCCAAAGCCAAGATAAACGACGCACAATCTGACGTCCCATGGCCATGTCGTACCAACCCCTCGGCCCGATGGTGATGCCCATCAGAGACCGCTCCCTCCCGACCCCGGAACCGGTGCCCGCCAAATCCAGAAGGTACCGCTCCTCACTAGCTTTCGCGCGGATGCTGGGGCCCAAAGACGTCATAGTGGCCCAGCGCTTCTTGCACTACGACGATAAGGGCGGTGCGGACCCCCTGCGTCATCTGCCTTGAAGAGGCCGCCGCCGCCATCGTGTCGCTCCCCCGCGGCCACCGCTTTCGCCTCGACTGCATCCGGCAGTGGTTCGAGAAGAGGTGGGACTCCGGGCGGAAGGCGCGCTGTCCCCTGTGCCGCACGGCAGCTGCGGGCACAGGGTGCGGCTCGACGGGGTGGAGCGCGGGCATCGACGGCGCCCCGGCGAGCCGAGCCACGCTCGCGCCTCGTCGCCCATCGACGCCACCAGGGCGTGCAGGCACCGGATGACGGACGTCCCCGGCCGCCTGCCGCTCGGCTGGCCCATCGTGTGGGCGCTCGACGGTGCGGAGATTCTGGCGGGGCCCGGCCACCCGCTCATGCTAGGCCGCGCCACGTGGGATAAGCACCTGGCCGGCGTGCTGGAGCTGCTGTGCAACATGGCCGGGTCGAAGAGGGCGGAGCGGCAGCTCGACGTTTTCGTCGCGAGGTTCCGGTCCCTCGGGGATGCCCTAGGAGAGCTGCGGCGGTGCGAGGGCCCCGCGCGCAGCGGGACGTCTTGTCCCGGCTGCGGCGGAATATCGCGAGGATAGTGTGGAAGGCCGAGTTCAGGGAGGCTCAGCATGCGCTGGAGGTGTTCCTTTCCTACGAGGTAGTCCTGCTTGCGGTACGGAAGCTGAACTCGTTGCTCGGTAGCACATCCTGGACTGCAAGGCACCTGCCCTTTTGGTGGCGGTGCCGCCGTTGGATGTTGGCTGTCGTAGAGCGTTTCTTCTTCTAACCACTATTACAAAATGCCAAGGAAAGTTCCCAACTGTGCATTGGTCGGAGTTATGAAGACATTTTATGTCTATGTCTCATTTCCCCCATGGCAGGGGTTAAACGGTGCCCTCCACATTGCGGATATTGTACATAGTATTTATTATCATAACCTTGTCTATATTAGCCCCGGATTCTTGGGCCACGATCCTAGCGAGCAAGGCTCAGCCAATCACGCACTAGAAAGGGGATATCTCACCGACGTTGGGTACGGCTCGGATGCTTTCAGCGGCTACCATCATGACTATCCATGAAATGATAACTGCATCCGATTTAAACCACTTTTGATCATATTCTGGGGTTGATCCCAAGAGACCAAGGATCGCGCACTGCTTTTTGACAGGAGAAAGGGCTTTGACAGTACTGTGACCATCGGAGTGCTTGTAAACTAACTAATTAAGCCGCCTAGCATGTGAGGAGCAGGGCATCCATGAATGCGCCGGACATCAGAGGTTACGGTGCCGAACCAAAATACATTAAGTTGAAGAGCTCGCTTAACACATACTCAATCGTCGTCTTCTACGCGCTTCACACGAGTCGCGTCCTCCAAGGGCACCGCCGGCTTGCGCTTATCCAACTCCTTGACCACGGCTCCCAGAATCACCTTCAGCAGATCGCCCGCGGACAGCGACCCCGGCTCCCCGCTCCACGTCGTGGTGTCGATGATGTCGCGCGTGCGGGTCTCCTTGTGCAGCTCGTCGTCGAGGTACTCGAACGTCTGCTGCACCGAGGCGTCGGGCCGGCCGATCTGGAACAGCTGGATGCCGACCTGGTGCTCGGGCATGCTCAGCTCGTCGAGCATCTTGGCGACGTTGACCAGGGGCGTCTTGACGTCGTCCTCGAACACGCCCGCCGTGATGACGATGAGGTTGAGCGCGGCGTTCTCCTCGCCGGCCCGCAGCTTGCCGCAGTACCACTCGAGGATCTTGGTGAGGCGCGCGCCGAGGTTGCACCTGCCGCCCGGCCGCACGTTGGCGAAGATGGAGCTCGCCGTCTTGCTGTTCTTCTTGGCCTCGGGCCCGCCGATGCCGCGGTACCCGGACTTGCGCACCGAGCGGCTCGGGAAGAGGCTCTTGGGCCGGTGGTTCAGGAAGTAGATGTCGATCCCGTCGGGATCGTACTTGGCGCAGATGGTGCTGAGCGTCTCGAGGAGCGATCCCACGTCGCGCCAGTACGGCTCCATGTGCGCCGAGTCGTCGACGATGAACATGGTGTCGAAGCAACGCAGAAAGGCGAGTGTCTCGTCATAGTTGCCTATGTCTACTCCGGCCCCGGCCTCCTCATCGGGAGCCGGCATGAAAGAAGGCCATTCTTCGTCCTGCAGACGTTCAGACATGGCTGTGTATAGTGATTAGAACGTTGTCGGTGGTGGTTTTATTGGTTTGTTTTCTTCTTTCGCCCTCGAATGCCGAAAACTTTTGCAGCAGGTCAAAGACGATGGGCTGGCCTTGTTGTCTTTGTTGTTCGCGACCTCAAAAAAAGGGGTGCTCTGTTGAGGGGGCGGCCCGAGCGGTCAGGGTCTAATGTGCCCTTATCCAATATGGAGCCCGCTAGTGGTGGACCCTACAGATCGGTGGCTGATTCGTCTCAGGACTTCCAGCTGCCAAGTCATCGCCTGTCGTAGCCGAAGTGCATTCGCCAAAGCTCGTCATTTGCGGCATCGCCGGGCCTCTAGAAACAAGGAGAACGCGTGAAACGGTAGGTAGCAGGAGTTCTCCAACTTATAGTATTTGACCAACAATAGCGAGAGCATTGCCTTCTCCGGAACACGCAGCTTCATTATTTTTACCACTAAAGTGCGGAGTTGCCCATAGTGGGACTTGTTCCGGGTCTGTGGTGCATCATACGTAGTACGTGGCTATCGTCCTACTAATAAGTACCCCTGTTTGCACAGGCATGCGTTGGCACGGGATTAGCGGCAACCTTATTGAAATAGTCAATAGAGAGGGTTGTGGGTACTAGCTTCTTTAAGAGTAGGCAAAGTGCCATGAGTCCATTCTCACCTTGCATCATCACCTGAATGCCATTCTTCTTCTTCGGCCTTGTTACTCAACGGCCCCTGGCACTCACAACACCTCTCACCGTAAAGGGTGAGAGTGAGGCGGGTTACTGGCTGAATGAACACGATGGATGGCTTTAAATGTCTTCTCAATTACTGCCCAGAAACCCCAGCGTAATGTTCCAAGCTCTTCAAAGCGTCCGCTCTTTGCACCATCTCGAGAATTCTCACAGATGCGAGTGGCTACAGACGTTGAAACCAACAGCGCAAGCAATGTGATGCTCAAGACCTACTTCGCTTGCTGGCACCGCTCGCCCTCTCCGCGATTGTTGTCCCCCCCTCGTGCCTTCACCGTGGCGTTCCCCAAGCGTCGCTAACCTTGCACTGGAACAGGACGCTGCTGATTGAGGCGCCGCTCTTTGCAGCTAAGATACTCACCGGTCTTGTTAAACTCGGCTAGGACTGACAGCGAGGCCGGGGAGTTACTCTCGAGAAGGCCGAACAAAGTGGGCGCACTATGCCCACATATGCCGAAGCTGGTAGCACTAATGGATACCAAGCCGGCGTCGGTGCTGGTGCGGGTGCCCACCGAGGAGCTGGCCACGGGGATGTCCACATGCAAGCGATGAGCTATGCCAGTGTCGGAGAATCCGAGTGTCTCCGATGTCTATGGCCGTATGACCGGCGCAATCAGGACTAATTTCGTGTTTATCTCACATGCCATTGAACAAAAGCCAGCTACTACAAGGATTACTCGGACCGTGATTACGCGCTGTATAACTCGACAGGCTGTTGTGGCTTGAGCGGTTCTACCGATGGCGCTACTTCGCTGCAATGGCTGCTGTGGTGAGGACGGTATGAGGGGCTGATCATTCATGTGGTTCGACGGGCCGTTTGAGGTTGCTGCCTGGTATGCGCGTCCCTTTTAAAACTCCACGTCGATAGATCAGCCAGCAAGATGACTCGGTTCCCGCATCAACGCCGATACCCACTATCACCCCTGAACTCAACCCCGAGGAGCCCGGCTCTGGACTGGCCGTCTCTGGACCCCAACTATCAGCTTCGCTTCCAGCAGGCGAGGCTTGATCGACTGAAGAGGTTCGGTATTCATTGCTGCACTAAGGGGGATTCCTGTTGTCGAGCTCCCACTTACCAGTGTTTTGAAGGTTTGATACGGTAAAATTAATCATCTAGAAGTTAAATTTAACTCAAGGACCGTAATATACCATCTTGTAAACGGAGCATAACATTTTTGATAGGGTGAGGGTGGCTTGTAGTTTGTGGCTTATCTGCTTAGTTCGTCCCTTGGCCCCCAGGTTCGCCGGCGCCCTATCTCCCTAGGTACGTACCCACCCCACAAGAACCGCAGCAGGTTTTACAATTGCCCGATTTGACGAAGGACGCACTTTGCGAACCGCAACACGGCCGAATTCGACACAATACAAAAATCGCAAAGATGCCGACTCGATTTAGCAAGACAAGGAAGCATCGTGGACACGTTAGCGCTGGCCACGGTCGTGTGGGAAAGCACAGGAATCATCCTGGTGGCCGAGGAATGGCAGGAGGCCAAGTAAGAGAATAATCTCGTCCAATTATCGACCATGCAGCTGACTCCTCAATAGCATCACCACCGTACAAATCTAGATCGTTATCATCCGGGCTATTTTGGCAAGGTCGGAATGCGTTGCTATCACCTGTCCCAGAGCTCACAATGGAACCCCTCGATCAACATTGACAAGGTACTATTTTTCTATCACGAGTACCAGGACTTTGGCTAATGTCTTTAATCTAGCTCTGCTCCCTGCTCCCCGAGGACATGCGCGAGAAATACCTGTCCGGTAAATCTCAAGATACCGTGCCTGTCATCGACTTGTTGAACCTTGGTTACTCGAAGTTGCTTGGCAAGGGACGGTTACCTGAGACCCCTTTCGTCGTCCGCGCTAAGTACGTCAGCAAGGCTGCTGAACGCAAGATCGTGGAGGCCGGCGGCGCCATCCAACTGGTGGCATAAGCAGTGGGACGGGTGACGAAGCATGGATGTATTGCCCTGATACCACAATAATGACGAATTCTATGAGATCTTTGAGCTAACGTTGCTTGACAAGACACATTCATGGCATGCGCCCATGCTCGAGTAAGCTACCCTATTAGACAACCTTCGATAAATAATCCATGTGCTAATGAACTAATAAGAACCAAGAAAAGCAGTACCTACTTGCGCCGACAGATAGATTGCGATTCCCAAGCGCGCTATATGTACGTTCTGGGAACAAGAACAAGAGCAATTTCCGGTCCATCTGTTGCCGAGCCTTCTCAGCCCCATGACGTTTCAGCGCTCCTCAAAACTTTCTGCGCCGTTCGATGCGCAGGCAGGCTTTGTGGGTGAACACTATTTCCGAGAGAAAATGGAGCAGTCTCGTCCCATCCTTCGTCGTACCTTTATAAACGGCATATGTGCGTCTTCCAAGGTCGTTCGCCTTGCCAGCTTCATCAACCGGGTCCTCACTTTCTCCAGAGATATTAGCCACCCAAGCATTCTTTCTGCAGAATTGTCTCCCCTTAATGAAAATTTCTAAGAGATAGCGATCGGAACGCCGCGCTGGGAGCGTTTGCTAGCAGAACCGTACGTGGCGGCAAGTTTTTCTGGGAAGAAAGATCTTGCCATATGCCCCTGACATCTCCACTGGACGCATTGATGTGAAGATCCCTTTTCCATGCATAGAATCGCCCGGTAGTAGCTTTTATGATCAGGTTCTTACGTTCGCAATAACTCAAGATAGAGCGTAGCAAGTCAACGTTCTTCTCGAATAATGTCGACTTAGCACCCACGACGGCTCGTCGACAAGCATTCCAATGATTCGTACTGCCTTTCCTCAACTTTCCACCCAAGGCTCCAGAGTTTCTGCTGGGCTCGCATAACGAGCCGGCTTGTAGGAACTTGCTTGTCGTAAACCTGAAACCTGTTAGATTTGCTTTGCTTTAGATCTAGCATTATGGCGAGAACGGGGTGGTATGTTGGTTCATGACATCCGTCTGTTCCGCTGATAAGGACCTGGGGTTGAAGCAACCGGGCAAACTACCGCTCGTACTTCTCCAACTTACAACGTTCCAAAATTTAAAGGTCGGTATCCGTTAACCCGTTATTATTTTCCCCTTTCTTTCTATAATTTCGCCAATAAAGCTTTTATAATTGTTATATTATTTGGTATGAGATTTTATAAAAATCTATTACCGTCGTTTTGGCGAATAATATTACATCCGAAAATTAAAAATGAAAGGTAAATTTTTAAAAAAAATAGTATTTGGGTTAGTAAAATTATTAATATTTTTCGTTCGTCCGGTAATTTTGTAGGATTTGGTTATTTTAAACGAAATAATTTCGTTAAAAATTTTGCTGGTACGGATTACTGGTATCGTATGTAAATTTCATAATATAGTATGTTTTAAAAATAGTAATTATTCGAAAATAATAGAATAATTAAGCTGTAAAACTAGCGAGAATTCGTAAAGTTTTTTATACGTACTTAAGGTTTATCTTTAATATTTACCGCGTAAAGTTTTATGTTTCTTAAATTATATTAACTATATTAAATTAACTAGCGGGTATAAGGTTTATTAAAGTCGAAACTTATCGACAATTATAAAAAAGCGAGGTTTTATAGGAATTAAAATATATAATCCATTTTAAATCATAAAGATTACCGATTAATCATCGTATTTTAAAATATTAAGTATGATAATTATTATAGGCATTATATCGTGTAATAATTTTTGTATATTTAGCTCAGCTTAGAAATATAGCTTAAACCTAGCTGTGTCTTGCATACTCGTACGTAACTAAATAGAAAAATTTTATAATCGGGAACGGCTAAAAGCATTAATTTTTTCAGAAAGATAAATAATTCATCTAACTACTAAAATTATCAAAATACAACGCCTAAGTTAAAAACTCGACATTAAGTATATCGACCCATATAAAACTTTTAAGAAAGTTTTAAAACATAACTATTATTTAAATTTGTTATTAAAGGTTAAACTTTATTTAATTGTTTATATAACGTCACACATAAGCTCGCGGCTCCCACAAACTCGCGGCTCCGTTTTTGGCATATTCTAACTACCCAACTTCAATCATAAATTATTTAATACCAATAACATGAAACGTTTTATAAAAGAATCGAGAATAAACTTAGCTACCTAGGCCACAAAACGTACCTTAACATTTTATTTTAAAATGTTTATTTTAATGTACGATATTGCCGTATCGATTTTAAGAGCCCGATATTATGGTAAACGCGCCCGAGCTAATATTTTCCTTAATTTGCGAAAATTAACGCCGACTAAAGAAATATCGATTATCGAACATATTATTAATTTAAATACGCTAGCGTTTCTTATCCGGCGTTAATATATTAAAAATATGGCAAATCTGTTACTTGCATAACGGATTACCGAATACGTCGGTATGACGGCTAGGCTAATTAACCAACTATTAAACCTAAGTCGACGGGTTTATGTTAATAAAGTACTATGGGAATCTGAGCAATAAAATAACAAGATAATTTAGTCATGTCTCGTAATACCAAAAGTACCTTAGGTAACGAAATTATATTACAAGTTGCTATTATTTAATTATGAATTAACGAATATATATATCCTTATTCCGTATTATTAGCTTATTTTTGCTTAGTAATATTTATTAAGTAAAGCTTAATCATCCTTAATACTGCTTAATAACTTTTGCTAAATAATGATTACGTAACTTAACTTACTTGGGCCTTATTTTACGGTTTGCTAAAAAACCGTTTTCCGAGGTCCGGCTAATTATGTTATAATACGATTTTCCCTTTTTGAAATTTTCGTTTCGAAGATTGTAAATTTTCTTTTTTTTACTTTATATGTTAACATAACTTATCGGATTAAAAAAACTGCTTTTCGCTTTTTTATTTCCATTATTAACCGTTTAAAGTTATTTAAAATTATCCAAAATTTCGGTTTTAAAATTATGCTTTGTTTTTGGTATTTTTTTTAAAATGTAAAATGCGAAATAATGGAAAACGTTAAAAAATATCGGGAATATACCCGTAAGAGTTATCCTTATGATAGTAATAACGTTCCCATCTAATTTTTGGATAACATTAGTTAGGAAAAACGTCGTTTTAAACTAAAAAAGAAGGTTACGGAAATACGATTCCTTTAGGCATAACGGAAAATTACTAAAACCTTTTTCCATCTTATACGGTTACGTAAATAAAAGAAATTTTTGTATTTTAAAAATATAGAAATAATATAACGTAATTTATAATTATTAAACGAGTTAAAAAAGCAGGAACGTTACGAATATGTTAACGCGAAAGCTTTTATAATTACGTTCATATTATTTATTAATCCGATAAATTAGTTAAGTATTAAAGATACCGACTTATTTGCTAAAAACGCCAACTAAAGTTCTATCTTTAAGGATTTTATCGTTATTAATAAAAGTTTTTTAATAAACGTTACGTATTAATAAGGTTTTTAGCGGATTTTTACAAAATTTCTATATCGGAATATCCTTTTTATTTAATTAAGTATTACGTAAGTCCGTCCATTTTTCGTATATCCAGGATTTTTTCCGTTTTATATTCCTGTTTATTTTTTATTTCCATATCGTTTTATTTAATATATACCCTAATAATATCTATAACTAATTCGAATAAGGATATATAAAAAACTGGATAAAGTTTAACTTTTCGTAATAGTTTTAATTAATAATTATTATTTAAGATTTTTTTGGTAATTTTATAAAAACCGATATATTTAAAATTAAATTTCTTATTTAAGCGTTTTGTTTGGATGTTTTTGGTAATTAGGTAAATTATTTCTCCCTTTAAAAAAATTAATTTTTTTAACCGTTTTTAATTATAATATTTTTTTATTTAATTACGTACGAATTCGAATTCCGTTTTTATTTTTTAGTATAATTACTTAAGTTGTTCCGAAATTAAAATCGCTTTAACGCTAAATAATCCTTTTTTCTATAACTCCCTGTAAACTTTAAAAGTAAATCCAAAATTAGTTATAAATAATATTATTTTAATATTTTTATGGTAACTGGTATTATAAGTTATTTAAATAACTAGTAATTTTTTAACCTAATTATTTTATTTATAATTAATGTAATATCGTAAATATATTTCGAATATTTAATTTTGTCGTTTTATTTATTTATCTATTTAAAGTCGAAAAACGTTAAATAATTTGTAATTTAAGCTAACTTGGGCTATTAAACTTTACCAAAACTTAAAGGTAAATATTATTCCGCGATTTAAAATAATTTCGTATAATAACCCGTATATACTAAAAATATTTTTAAAAAAAATATATATTATTTATTCGGCGTTTATATTTTCGTTATAAGGTAAAAAATAAAAAAATTTTATAAATCGATTAACAATTACGAAAATGCTATCGTAATATATACCCGTAACTAGATCTTCTAATAAAAAAAACTTAATAATAAAATCCATAATAATAAAATCCTATAATCGCCTTACGACCGGTAACGGTTATAATTTTCCGTAAGGTTATATTATCGTACTTTCGCCTTACCGTACGTATCGCATTAACGTCGAATTTTTTATATTACATTTTTCATCTTAAAAAAAGAATATATACGTCGAAAACGTTTAAGGGTTTTATGGATTCCTAAATATCTATATAAAAAATGTTTATATATTTTTCGTATTAAATTTTCTTAACATTTTTCTAGAACTTATATTTTATTAATTCTTTTTAATAAGTTATCGTTATATTACTTAATTTTTTAATATATATCTAAAATAATTACTTATATCGTTACGATTTAACGTAAACGTAAATATCTTTTAATAGTAATATTAAATACTGCATAACTAATTTTAACCATTTTTTCCTTAAAATTTAATCGTTTACTAAATATATTAGCTTTCCCATTTTTTCAACTTTTGCGATAAATAATAATAAAGTTATATTCGGCTAGCTTTTCGGCGTAACGAAATTATCGTACTATAAATTCTTTAGTCGTAATAAACCGGATAAAATTTTTATAATCCGTATAAACCTTAACCTAATATTAATTACCTTTAAGGAAATATTTAAATTCGCGAAATACTTTAATAATAATTAAAAACTTTTTATCAAAAATAGCATATCGTAATTCGAATCCTTATAACTTATATAAAAAAAAAGCAATAAAATGCAAAATATTTTAATTATTTCGTTATCCAATTATTATGCCCAAAACGTAATTTAACGTATCGGTTTTTAACTTTACTAAGCGGTTTAGGTCGTATATAATTAATATTAATTAACTTATAATTACTTCCTTAAATTATTAAAACTTTTTTTCCGTTTTTAACGTTTATTAAAACTTCTATTCTTTTCGCGTAAAAACATTAAAAGGTATTATTATTTAATTAAAATTTCTGATAAATTTTCGATAATAATTAACAAATTTAAAGAAAATTTGTACTTCCTTAATTATAGTAGATTATGCCTAATTAAGCACTACAGCGATTTTCTTAAAATTTATTTTAATATATCCAAAAATAATAATATAACTTAAATATTCAACTTCTTATATATAAAATTAACTTTTTTCTACGTTAACTAATAAATTAACATTTTGCAATAATTATAACACCTTATAAACATATTTTTTATATTACTTTTTAGTTTTTAAGAAAATAAAAATATCGTTAAGATAACATACGACAAAAATATTAAAATATTCCCGAAAGATATAATTAATTATACGCTAAAAGGTAACAAATACGTTAATAAATTTTATTAAGGTAACAAGGTATTCATAAAAACCATATTTAGTTCGAAACGCCGTTTTTTATTTATAACCCTTTTTAATCCGAATTAAATTATATCTATCTTTAAAATCGAAAACGGTAAATTATTAAACTCCGTAAAAACGATTTTTTATTTCACTAATTAAGGGTAATAATATTCAATTTTTAACAGTAATATTATTAAGTTATCGGTAATTTATAACTAATCGTAATTTGCCGTTTTTTTTAAGTATAAAAAATATAAGGTAATTAGTAGGTAATTTAGATAATCGAATCTAGCCTTTTTTAAATCGATTTTCTAAATATTCTCGAAATATATATAATTCCGTTTCGTTAAAATTATAAATAAGATAAAACTTAATAAATGCTCTTTTTTAAGTACAATTTCATAATCTTATTCGCTATATTTAAGTAATTTCGTCTTAAACTTTTTGTTAAAAAGTTTCTTATATTTATAATATTAAAGTGGTACATTAATCAATTTTTTTAATTTAGGGGTTAATTACTGTAAATCGTTATTCAATTACCGTAATTTTGCTTTAATAATGGCAATAATACGTCGAATTTTTCTATGGTATCCTTTTTCCTTTTTATGCCTTTTTCCTATAGGTGGTAAGGTTTTTATCGTATCCTTATGCCGGCATTCGTCGCCATTTTCGATCGAATATTAAAATCTTTATTCCTTTTTTTAATACTTATCACTAAATCGTAAAAAGAATTTTACCTAGCTAATTATCTAATCGATTAAAAAGTTATATTAATATAACCATATTATTTTTAAGATTATATCGTAATTTTTTAACGGTATAATATCGAAATTAATAATTATATATCGTCCTAATATAACAATATTAAGATAATTAATTTTGCGTATAACTTTACTATTGTCGTAAAAAAATAATTAACCTTCGGCTATATTCATAATATAAAAGTCCTTTTTATATTTCCATAGTAATTTAAATTGGTTAACTATTTTAAGCGTAATATAATTACTTCCTAAAATTTCGTTATTTATTATAGCGGTATACCAATATGTTCCGATTCGTATTTTTAATGTAATAGGGTTTTTTTCTTTTTTTATTATTATTAAAGCTTTTTTTGGGAGTTTTTGTTAACTCCTTAAGGTTTCGCCTCCCTACGGCTTTTTTATAGGGGGCTCGGTGTTTTTGGGTATTTTTGTTTAAGTTACCGCATTTTTTTACGGAAATCGTTAATTTGATTTCGTAATTACTTAATAAGATAATGTTATTATTTAACTTATGGTTCCAACATATTAATACGTACTACATAACGTTTTATATCTTTTTTAAACTATATATTGTAATATTTTTACGTTTTTATTTTTTTTTCCAATTAAAATATTTTTTTTATTTATTATCGCATTTTTTGATCTTATTACGTAAATTATTTTTCCATGGCGTAAGTTGTTTCCTAAGTAAAAGTATTTTCGTTTATTCCTTATAAGTTTTTAATAATTTATTTTAAGTTAAATAAAATTTTTTTTCGTTTTTGTAAATTTATAATAGTAAATAGTTATAGGTGGAGGTTCGTAATTAACTATCAGGTAGTTAGTTTGCGTTTTTTTATATATTTTTTTTTGTAACTAATAATTACATTTTTCGAAAAAATAGAAAAGGTCCTTTTAAGGGCATTATAAATTTGGGGGCTAATTATAAGATGCCATTTTCTAATTTATTTCTTTTTGGGAGCGTAATATACGAAAGTAACGGTATTACCGTTCGTTTTATTCGTTTTTGCCGGTTTGGCCAGGGAAATTAAATCCTTTTTTTGCTATATGCGTAATACGTAAATAAATGGATTATTTTCATTCCTTATAATCAAAACATTATTATCGTTAGCAATAAAAAAGGTACTTTTTAGCATATCGATCGGGGGTACCCGGATAAATTATTTTTATCTATCTTTAATGTTTTTGTAACTATCTTTCTATTTTGTCCTAAGGCTTGAAAATAGGTTAGTATCGTATTATGGCGATTATTTTTCCCTTGTTATTAAAGGGTTGCCCTGCGGGCACAAAAATCCAGGGTTTATTTTACCGTTTTTTGGGCGACCTGTATTTTTTAGCCTTATGGCTAATCTTACCATAATTCCAGTATTTAATACGTTATTTGTTTTATTTCTAAACGGCGTTAATTTCCATAAATCCGGGTTCCGTTTTATATGTAATATTTTATCGTCTTAATATATTAATGTTAACGTAATTTCGCGGCTTAATATTATTTTTCTTTTTGGTATTACGTATTCGTTAAACGTATTATCAGTTATCGATTTTAATAACTTTAATAATATAATTAGTTAAGTATTGTAACCGATTTTTCTTAAATAATTCCTTTTGTATTTTTTTCTTAAGGCCGTCGAAAAATCGAATTATTAATATTTTTTATCCTTAATTAAATTTTGAAAAAAACTAAATAAATTTAATATTATATTAAGAAACGGATTTTTTTTGTCATAATTATTAAATATTTATTTCCGCCTTATTTTTTTTGTTTATTATTCCAAAAACCTTTTAAAATGTTTATTCGAATATTTTATAATTACCGTAAACTCGTATTATTTCGGGGTTTTATTATTCCATAAGTATTATAACATATTTTTTCATAATAAGTTTAAACCAAATAACCGTATGGCCCGAGAATTATCCGGCCGTAAATTGAATTTATGTTACAAAAATAACAAGTCATATTAGGAAATACCCAAAATACGAACGATATTAAGTAAAAAATAATTATAATTTAATAAACGTTTTATCGAAAGATTTAAACCTAAAAAGTTTTAATATTTTTCTTAACTTTTTGCTTTAAATTAATTAAACTGGTACTTCCCCGGGGATTTGTTACGTTTATTCTAAAAAAATTCGAATTATTTAAAAAATTAAGGTAAACTCCGTATTATCTCGTTCAAACTGGTTAATACGTTAATTTATAAAGTCCAAACGTTAAAGGATTTTTTTCTTGGTTAAGGCGGGAATCTGGTCCTTTTTGTCCGAATCCATATTATTATTTCTAAAAACCTTATAAGCGGGTTATTTACTAACGGATATATTGTCGAAATATTGTTCAAAATCTAACGGTATTATTAAACAAAAGTTTACAACGTATAACGGCTAAATTAATTAATTAATTATTAAATCTAAGTCGACGGGTTTATATTAGCAAAATACTGTAGGAATTTAAGTAATAAAATAACAAAATAACTTAATTACGTTTCGTAATACCAAAAGTACCTTAAATAACGAAATTATATTGCAAATTACTGCTATCTAATTATAAATTAACGAATATATATATCCTTATTCCGTATTACTGGCTTATCTTTGCTTAATAATACTTACTAAGCAGAGCTTAGTCGTCCTTAATGCTGCTTAGTAACCTTTGCTAAGCAATGATCACGTAACTTAACCCACTTAGGCCCTGTTTTACGGTCTGCCAAAAGACCGTCTTCCGAGGTCCGGCCAACTGTGTCATAACAGTCGGGATTAATTAAATAATTAATTTTATTAAACGGTAATAACAATTCGAAACGCGTTTAAATTGAAAAATAAATTAGTAAAAGGTTTTATACGAAAATTTAAAGGTATTATATAAATGGTTTAAACTTATTCGAGTTATAATCGTAAAACACGATATTATAAAAAAAAGTTTATTAAGGTGATAAAATAAATTTTTTAAATAAAGCTTTTTATAATAACCGATATATTTATTATTAATACTGAAAAATATGAAAAACTTCAATAAATTTAATTAAAAAATCGGAAATATTTTAAAATAATATAAACCGTTAATTTTTAAGATTAAGCGTTACCTTTATTTATTGTTTTTATCAAGAAAAATTACTTTTTTCATTAATTCGCCGATAACCCACTTTTACTCGATTAAAAAATTATTATAAATAATAACGATTAAATGATAAATAAATTAAATTTAAAATAAATCTAACATTTCGATTAATATATTCGAATACGTATGAAAAAGTTAAATTTTATTTTTATTTTTAACGGTTACGAAAATTATTATTTAATAAAATTCGAGAAATATTACGTTAACTACGATATTATTATTTTTAGCATATTGGTTAATTTTCGTATTCATTTTAACTTTTCGACCTATTTAATTTTTTTCCCCCGTTAAAACGCGCTTACTCGTTTTATATTAAAAGTTTTATACGACGTTATATTACTTATATTATTAAGGAAAATTTTATGGCCGGTTTCCACGACGCGTTTAAAATTATTATAATAACCTATAATACTAACTCGAAATTCGTAAAAACGGAATTTATTTTATTCGATCTTAATTACGTTTTTTCCAATATCAAAAATTTAATTATATTTTTACCGACCCTTTTTTTTTATTTACCTTTATTAATTCTGTTCTTTTCTTACTTATAAAAACTGTTAAAATATTACAGAAATAATTTAATAGGGACGTTGTTTATAAAAAATGTTTAAAAATTATTAAGGTAATTCGCCGACAAAAATAATTAAATCGGTTAATTTTTTAATAATAAAAAAACTTAATATTATTATACGAAAATGCTTTTTTTCGAGAAAAATACGGTTTATCATGCGAAACGAACTATATTTTTAATAAACGCCGGAATAATAAAAATAAACGTTTTTTTAAAAAAATACTCTTTACTAGGAAAAAAAATATAAGTTTTTATAATTACGAAAAAAGATAATAATAAATAATCATAATTAATAATAATCGAAAATGGTTATCATAAAAAATTTTAAGTGAAAAAACGGAAATATAACGTTTACAGCAAACTTAAACATAATTCGCGTATTTATTAAAAATTATAAAGGCGTTTAACGACGAAAAATCCGATTAATTTAAATTGATTTAATATATTATAGTTATTTAATTCGAATTTGTTATCGCGACGTGCCAAAAACGGAGCCGCGAGCTTATGGGAGCCGCGAACTTATCTATGATATTATCTTTATTCGAATTAGTAACTGGCATAATTAAAATACATATTAAAATAAATAATATAGAGCTAAAAAAAATAAGTAAAAATACGAGGTAAAAAAAACCTTTCACGTCAGGAAAATTAATCGATTTACCTAGTATTTAATTAAGCAAAAAAATAACTCGAATTTTGAAAATACTTAAGAACTAGTAAAAAACTTTATAAACGCTTAATAACTATTACAGAGTTTTCATTAGTAGCGGTAGAAGGATCTTTAGTTTACTGTTAACCAGTTAATAATATCAATATTACCCCAATTAAACGGGCTCGCGGTTTACGTAACCGCGGCTACCGTTATTTCCAATTACTTCTATTCTGTCTATCAACGCTTATACTTCTTTATATCCTTTATACCAAAAACGCCACGACGAACTACTTTTATACCACGTTTTAATAATAAACTTTTTTAATTCCGTAAACAAAGTAAACAACTAAACAACTCGTTTAAATACTATTAAGCCTGCAAAAAAAATTTTCTTTAATAAAACGTTTTATAAATTTTAAACGTGGTTTTTAAAAAAAAATAATTTATAAGAGTTACTTTTGAAAATGCCGAAAACGTTGTAATAACGCGTAATAAAAATGTAATAAGTATATTTAGTTAAACTTAACCACCTTTTATGTTTTTTATTTAAGATAATAGTAAAAGTAGGGAGGTATAATGAAAGTAAATTTTTTTAATTCGTTTAAAAAGCGAAACGGCGTTATAACGTGTTCGGAATTTTAATTCTACTTAACGATACGGTTAAATATAATAAACTAATAAAAAATAAGAAATATACCTACTAATACTACTTAGTAAATAAGTTAATCTTTAAGAACAAAAAACTTAAAAAAAAGAAATCGTATTATACGCTAATAAACTTGGTTTAAATAAGAACGGCCGGAATTTTCGTTAAATATTTTAATTATTACTAAAATGATTACGTAACTTACTTAATAATAAAAAAACGATTAATAAGAGAAATACTACTAACGAATATAAGTAAGTATAAACATCGTAAGCAGTAAAATATATATATATACGTTCGTTAAATCCCGTAATCTAAACAATAGCAGCTTATAATACAACTTCGTTACTTAAAACACCTTTAATATTACGAGGCGTAACTGAATTATTCTTTTTATTACTTAAACGACATAATACTCCTGCTAATATAAACCCGTACGTTTAGATTTAATAATTAGTTAACAAGCCTAGCCGTTACACTGGTCGGTTACTAGCCGCAGTTCGTAAGCTCCGTATTCTTACAATAACTAAAACTAATAAATATTACGAAAGCCTTTAATTAACGAAAAAAGGACATACAAGTAATTTTAAAAAAGTAAATAATTAACTAAAAAAAATTTAATTGTAAAAGATAATATAAAATGAATAGCTTATAACTTTAGGAAATATAACTATTAACGCCGTAAATACTTTAAGGCGTTAAAAGGGTGTCTCAGCTAGCAGGGGTACGTTAGGACCCTATATACGGAAGATTCTCTCTGATCCGAACATATATGTTCTAGAGCTAGATCACCTTAAAATATAGTACGTATTTTAAAGCACTTATAACTAGTTACTAAATAAAACGACAACTGATATTGTCGGATATAAGGGACATCAGTTGTTATTATATTCAGTAACTAGTTGCAAGTGCTTTAAAACGCGCCCTGCACTTTAAGGTGGTCTAGCCCCGGAACCTATATGTTCCAATCAGAGGGAAACTTTCGTATATGGGGTGCTATAGCACCCCCTGCTAGCTGACAGATATCCCTCATATCTGACAGTTATGGCCACGGCCGCGTAATATGCTTACGGGGCGCAGTAAAGCCCTAAGGATTCGACCCCTTAACATAAGCCCTACGAGTCGGGACACCTCGCTTAAGAAAGGGGAGCAATTGTAACGTAGCTAAAGGCTTATTGCATGCGCTCTTATAAGGTGGATTTGCGTGTCCAACACCACTTTCTTAAACCTCAATTCCTCCATTTTCTTGACTAAACTCCCTTAACTCTCAGCCATACTCTATCGCCGCGGCAATCCATCTTCTCCCACGAGGGGCGAAGAATAGTCGTCCGATGATTTCTTTAGACCGCCAATAATGTCTGCGAAGAATGATCACAGGGAGAATGAAGTGGGCACAGCGGCGCCTGAGAATGACGAACTAGAAACCAACCCTGCTGCGCCGTCCAACGGGTCTGCCCCAACGCGTCACGCACGACCCGATTGGAGCGATGTTTCCTACTATCTCTCGATGCGAGACGGAGTTCGCCTCGCCATCAGCATCTATTTTCCCGATCATATGCCACCGGCGAAACCAGCACCTGTAGTCCTAGTGCAGACCCGGTACGGTAGGGCAGGGGCGCGGCACAAAGACAGTGATAACCCGCGCACGCTCGACCCGTGGCTCAGGGCCGGTTATGTCGCCGCGACGGTAGACGTCCGTGGCACCACTGCTTCGTTCGGGGCGCGGGACTGCGAACTGGGTCCCGATGAACAAGCCGATATGGATGAAATCATCGAACATCTCGCCGGCTTGCCATGGTCAAATGGCAAGATCATTGCTACCGGCACGTCTTACACCGGCAACACAGCCGATCTGGCAACCACCCGGCCCGTGCCTGCACTGGTCGGGGCGATCCCGCGCGCCACCGATTTTGACTGGTGGGAGCTGTTTTGGCCGGGCGGCATTCCGAATGACTCAATGTTCCGAGATTGGGCGGCCAAGGTCCATGAAATGGACTTTGGCCGTTCTACGGTCGTGTCCGATTCAGCCCCGAACGGGGAAGAGAAAATCCTGGATGGCCAGTTGAGGGTCAACGACATCGCTGAGTTGTTCCCGCTAATCCAGCCAGTCGACGAGGATGCCGAGTACACGCTGGTTCACGAAGCTCTCAGAACGAGAGAAGCCGATCGCCGCCATTGGAATGCCGATGACTACAACAACATATTCTTCCGCGACGACAGTACTGCCAACGGGCATTCCTTTTTTGACGCGTGCGCCGCGGCACACATCGACGGTGTGCGCAGGGAAGGGAAGCCTGTCCAGTACTGGGGGTCGTGGATGGACGCTAATACCGGCGATGAAGCCATAAATCGTTTCCGATCGGCACCTGAAGTTCCCAGCGTGACCATTATCACGGCGAATGATCATGGCGGCGGCGTTCGGGTTGATCCCTTCTTCCCCGATTCGACAGACCCGTTGCCTGCCATGGACGAGCAGCACACGATGCGGCTGGCGTTCGCCAATGACGTCGTGAATAGCGTGGTGCCCCCGAGGCTAATTAAATACTACGTGCTGGGCGCAGGGTCGTTTCGCGAAGCAGCCATCTGGCCGCCCAAAGGTGTTGAATACGCGCATTTCAATCTGGACCGGGCAGGGACTCTGACGCGAAATATGCCGGGCGACGGCAAAGATATTTACGATGTCGATTTTACTGCAACCACCGGCAAACATAACCGCTGGTGTCAGTTCACTCGCGCCAGCTACGGCGACAGACGCGGTCACGATCTAAAACTGCTCACCTACAACACGCCTCCTTTCATCGAGGACATGGAGTTGGCGGGGTGGCCGGTCGTTGTCCTGCAGATGAGCACGGCAACCAGCGACCCAGCCGTGTTTGCTTATCTGGAGGACGTGGCTCCAGATGGCAGGGTCACTTACATCACCGAGGGCCAGTTGAGAGCAATTAACCGCAAGATCGCTGACCGGGACGCGCTTCCGTACGATCCAGGTCCGGTACCGCATTCGTTCAAGAGAACCGACGCACTGCCAATGGTGCCCGGGGAAAAGTTCTCCCTGGAATTTAAGCTCTATTCCGTCGCCGCACTGATCAAGAAAGGCCACTGCATAAGGCTGGCCATCGGCGGGGCGGACATTGATACGTTCCGGCGTCTTTCACATGCGCCGGAACGCTTCGAGATTTATCGGGGTGGGAGCGAAATGAGCAGGCTAAACCTGCCGCTCCGGCCATGGCGTTAAGCGCTGACATTTCAGCTCAATCTCAGAGAACGGATCATGCAGAAAATGGAACAATACGCTTTTGCGTCAGACAACACGGCCGGCGTCGATTTGCGGATCTTGGCTGCGATGCAAGACATCAACGTCGGCACGGCGTTCGCGTATGGCGAAAATTGAGTACGTTCTGCAAGGAAAAAAGAATATCATTATTGAAATTGTGCAATGGAAGCTGTTGGCCTATCGACGTTGCTTCAAAGTGACACAAGAAATCATCTCTATCTCGATTCCATACATAGTGTGGGTGGGCTCGGGGGTGGGTTCAGGCCTTAATAAAGAGGAGAATGTAATGTCCATCCCGAAAAGACTGTTGCACAACAGCAGGGTTATAGCTATTCTTGTTCATTGATTTATAGGAAGATTCGTTTTCTACCTCATCTTATTCACCAAATTTATCTCCATACTCTTATGGTCACCACCAGTGGTAATGTCACAGTTAGGCTGATCGCGAGGAAAGGTTGCATAGAGTGTGGAAAGTGTAAATTTTCCTGGATAAAATGGGCTCTAGAGAGCGGTAGCTAGAAAGCTCTACATATAATGTGGGAGCCCTGGAACAGCGTTGTTGCGGGATGCCTACTGTTCCCAGGGGCCTTGATGACTAAGCTAGTGACCCCTATTCTGCGACAGGTAATGAACTCACCTTCTATTCTTTTACCTACTTGCGCTAATTGGACCTCTAGAATATTGACTTGCAAGGAAAAAAGAGCCGAAACATGCGGAAAATGCAAGCTTGTTATGGTTGGTAGCGCGGGTTTTTTCTCCTGCAATATTTACGAGTGAGGTTGATATTCGCTGACGAATATTATTAATACTGTGGAATCGACTGCCAATGAAATCACTTGCCAGATCATAAGAAGGATTGTAAATCTCCCATGAGTAAAGAAAGCTGGTATCCAGCGTAAGATCGCGAAGGTCGTCAACCACATGGGTAACAGGGACAGCTTCTACAAACTGGCACAACCCGTTCGGCAACACCAAATATTTGTGGGGAAATACCCCAGCTCTCGATGTTTGAAACCTGGAGCAAAATAAAGACCTTAAATACCTAGGCGATCTCGCACTACTATTTGCTGGTCGGTGTTTCGCTACATGTACAAAATTAATTAAAAGAAAAAAGAAATAAATTATTAAAAGATTGATTATGTCAGCAGATGTGTTGCACTTGATCTCTGGGTTGGATGTCTTGATTCCTGGTTAACTACTCATCTGCAACTGGGGGGGGGGAGGAGAGCAGCCACATATAGCTGCTTCCTGCTTTGTTCTTGTCCTAAGGCCACAATCAAAACCCTTTCAAAAAATCACCTCAACTGCTCACACGCCCTCATGGCCCTAGGGTTGCCATGAAGCCATTCAGAGCCTCGCTGCCGCCCTCAAGCCATCAAAAAACTATTCTGTTCGGTGTTCCATCCGGCCCGTACAAGTCCCTCAGCCCCTCCGGGATAAAGTGTACCTCATTCTGTCCCCTCCCATCCTTCGAATCCTTCAGCTTCTTCGGGCAATCTTTCGCCTTGTGTCCGTATTCACCACATCTGAAGTAAAGTGGCTAACCGTTCTTGTCCCAAGCAGGCTTATCCCACCGCTGTCGCTTCGCATTATATGTGTTTCCTCCTCCCGACTGCTTCTTGCCCCGAAACTCGGCCACAAAATCGTCGTACACCTGATTCACCGTCATGGTTAGGTGCTGGCGAAATGTCCCTCTCATTCGCCCCTTCCAAACAGCTCCATCCTAGTCCCGAATCGAATTGATAAATATGGTAACCTATTAACTAACGTTAACAGGTATGTCAATTTTATTACACCGCCGTATTAAGGTTTTAAAATCGATTATATAATTAAAAATTAACCGTTTAATATTTTACTTAACGAATTAAAATTAAATTTAAAAATCTATTTTTTAATCGATATTTTTAACCTTATATAAACGTTTTAAGATTTTAATTATTTTCGTACCTTTCGTAAATTTTATTACGATTACTATAAAATTTTCCTTAACGTTAATAATAACCGCGGCGGTTAATTTAACTTTATTTACTTAAATAAATTTCGCCGAATTACTATCGTAATACCCCACCGCTATAAAGGCCACCCGGATAGCCGTTTTTTATAACTCCTAATTATTATTACCTCGAAATCGATTTTTCTTATTTAATTTAAACATAAAACTTTTCTAATTTAAATATATATTCTTTTTATTACTTTCGCTTTCGTTTGATAGTTTAACTATTACCTTTATTAATTATTTTAAATCGAAACCTTCTATTATAATACAACAGGGGCGGACTTCGGAAACGGTCTCTTGGCGGAAGGGACCGAAAACAGGACCCAAGTGGGTCGAGTTACGTGATATGGATTTCCTTAAATTGCGATATCCATCGCAATCTATCGGGAGGATTTTCTTAGATTGCGATATCTATGGTAATCTATCGGGAAAATTTCCTTAAATTACGATATTTATCGTAATCCGTTAAACGAATATATATATACTCGTTAAATCCATAAGTTAAATAATTATAACTTGTAATATAACTTCGTTACTTACGGCACCCTTAATATTACGAAACGTAATTAAATTACTTTATTACTTAAATTCTTATAATATTTTAATAATATAAACCCGTCGACTTAAATTTAATAATTAATTAATTAATTTAACCGTTATATATTACAAACTTTTATTTAATAATATTATTAAATTTTAAGCAATATTTTAATAATATGTTTACTAGCAAGTAACCCGTTTATAAAGCCCTTAAAAATAATAACATAAATTTAAACGAAAAAAAAACAAACGTCCGTATTAACCAAAAAAAAAAGTTTTTCGACGTTTACATTTAATAAATTAACGTATCACCCAATTTAAACGAAATAATACAAAACTTACTTCGATTTTCTAAACTATTCGAACCCTTTTAAAATAAAGGCGATAAATTCCTAAAAAAATATTAATTTAACCAAGTTTTACCAAAAAGCTAAAAGAAATATTAAAACCTCCTAAACTAAAATTTTTTGATAAAATATCCATTAAATTATAATTATTTCTTACTTAATGTCGCGCATATTTCGGATATTTTCTAATACGACTTACCACTTTAATTACACGAATCGAATTCGTAACCGGACGATTTTCGGGATATGCAGTTATTTGATTTAAATTAATTATACGAAAACATATTACGGTCCCCTTAAAATAACAAAACCCCGAAATGGTACAAATTTATAACGATTATAAAACATTTAAACAAACTTTTCGAAAAACTTTTAAAATAATAAACGAAAAAAATAAAGCCAAAATAAAAATCTAGCAATTACGATAAAAAAGATCGGCCTTTAAATATGGCAGCGAATTTATCCAATTTTTCTTAAAACTTAATTAAGGACAAAAGGTTTTAATAACCCGATTTTTCGACGGTCTCAAAAAAAAATCTAAAAAAAGTTATTTAAGGAAAACTAACTAAATTATCTAACCGACTATATCGCTACGGTTATAAAAATAAATAATCGGCAATATACCTGGCAAATTCGTAACACCAAAAAATAATAATAATAAATTACGACATAATACAAACACTAACATACCAAAACGACAAAATACCGCATACGGAACTGAACCTAAACCTATGGACATCGGCGCCGTTCAGAAACAAAACAAGCAGCGAATTAAATACTGGAATTACGGCAAAACGGGCCATAAGGCCAAAAAATGCAAATTACCCAAAAAACCGCAATACGATAAACCATAAACTCCAGTACCTACCGAACAACCCTCGGATAACGCAAAAAGGAAAACGGTCGCTATAATACGCCATGGAATTACCATAATCGAACCTTTAGATAAAATCGAAAAATGGCTACAAAAATATTAAAAATGGACCGAAACCATTTATCTTGGCACTCCGGATTAACATACGCGAAAACATCCTTTTTACTATTAACGTTTATAATACCCTAATTATAAGGAATAGAAATAATCCATTTACCAACGTATTATGCGCATGGCAAAAAAAGGATTCGACTTTCCCAGCCAAACCGGTCGAAATAAACAGGATAAACGATAATATCGTCACCTCCGTATTATACGCTTTTAAAAAAAAATCGACCAAAAAATAGCATTTTACAACTAGCTCTTAGGAAAACAATACCCCTGCAAGAACCCGTTCTGTTATTTCGAAAATTACGAACACTTATCGTAAGGAGAAAAAAATGCCTTAAATGGACGCGACTTAACGACGCAACAGTTAATCGCGGACCTTTATCTTCAGCTATCCGTTACCACGGACCCC